>VOSG01000199.1:0-61796 GCA_009761265.1 Halicephalobus sp. NKZ332
GAAACTGAAACTGTGATGTCTCTTTACTGATACCTTGAATGTTTATTGATTTACTCAATATTTATTTATCGTCCATATGGATTATAAATAGAGGTAACAGGCATTACAGAGTTTGAATTTGTGTTTTTACAACATTCTTTCTTTCCAAAATTCACAACCATAAACCATCTCTTGATAGCCTTACGGTAAGGAACGACATTGTACATCACGAAAACATAGTTAAGCCAAGCTTGGACGGAACAAGCTGTCATAGCGATAGTCATGATCTGGCTGACATATCTAACTTGGAAGTAGAAGGTTATCACCATAATATACACAGGGGTGATTACCAAGAGAAGTTCGAAAATTCCCTGGAAAGTGGTTGTCTTGAACAGCATCATTTGAAGCTTGGCCAGTTCTTTTGAATGAGTCATTTTATTGAACTTGATAATTTTATAAGTGAAGATACCGTAGACAACACCTCCGAAAAGGTAATACGCCGAGTAGCAGATGAAAATGCTGAGACAAAAGTACTGAGACAATTTAGTTGGGGGGATTTGGAAGTACATGTTTCTCGACTGGAAAAGTGCCATCTCAGGGAAGTACTCCTGAATAAATTGAATGGTTGTGGATTCTGAAGTGTAAGTAAAGGTTATGGCAGTAATGACAGTTGTATGGGAAAAGATAACGGTGAAGACAATAAAAAGAATGTATCCAATGGAATTGTCACAGAACTTTTGGAGTCTCCCGGGGAATGGCTGAAATGCATACTGTGAATCTAGAGATCTATTTCGAAACAAACTCACAGAGAAAGCCCGGTAAATGATCGACATGGAAAAACTGATGCTGGTATTCATCCAACAACTTATCAGAAGTATGAAGAAAACAAAGCCTATTTTTCGACTCCCAAGATCAGCAATAGGTCCACAAACAGCTATGCCATACTTCTGAGATATTAACATTGGTTTGACCAGCCAAATGAAGGAGGTGAAGAAGAAAGAAATAACAGTATGGATCAGCATATAATATCTGTATTTCATCATAGTCCTAGACTCTCTGAGAATCAGATAAATTAGTGGAGGGAATAGGATTACTGTAATGATCTGAGAAGTGTTGCTGACGGCATGATAGATCAGCGACAACCAGGGAGTATAATACTCAGTATCCAAATCGAAGCTGCACATAATGATGGAGGAGCGAGTTTCAAATTAACAGTGGAAAAGTGGCATGTGAAATTCTCTCACTTTTTGAATTCATTATTTATTAGGGGGGAGTAAATCATTTCGTCTTACCGATGTTTGAAAATTAAAAATCCTAATTTTCCGAAAAATGTAACACCTGTTTCTCGAAGTTCTACTACTGAAGATATACTATACCTACAGAGTTGGGTATGATGGGATACAACAAAACTGTTTTAAAAATAAGTCCATCTGGTGGAAAATTGTTTCGCAATTAATTCTGAGAAAACGGAAAATGTTTCGTGACGGAAACTTGTCAAATTAATATCCCAATTTCATGATCCTATTTGAAGATTGCAAAACTTTAAAACAAAAAGTACTGTTTATTTTGAACCAGAGAAAGAGATGAGAGAGAAAGATTGTTTCCCGATCAATGTTCTGGGAACAATCTCGGCAATCCGTCAAGTTCCGTTTCGAAAATAAGATCGTTGAAAACTTAAAAACCATTTTCTCTTTCACGTTATTCAGCTGCTACTTTTTCTCAATTGTATCAATTCATGTTATTATCCATATTTCCATACCTGCTAAAAGCGCTGAAGTTCAATCAATTGGTCTCATTTTATTCCTCATATTTGCAACGACATTGTCCATTGAGCGAGATCGGGATATTCGGTTGCTCAACAATAGCTCAATCCATGTATTACGAAAACAATCTAGATATGCTTCGGTAAGTTCACACTTCAGATAATTGAAGTTAAAAGTGCACTTTGGAAATTTTTTCGAGGGGAAATCTCCCAATATTTCCAAAATCCCGAAAAATAGTCTTCTTTCTAAAGTCTCAATAAGGCAATTTCCCTCCCTGCATAGCTCGCCTCATTTTCAACAATTAACAACTTTTAAAATTTATTCATCATATTGACAAAACGCTTTACTTATTGTACACGGGTGAAATTGATACAGGGTTAACTCCTCAGCACCAGGAGAATTGAGTTAGTTGAAAAAGTCATCATTGAACGGATCTGATCGAGCAGTGGCATTGACGAGTTGTTGTTGAGGCTGATTGGTAGATCCGAAAGGAGAACAAGCATTCTGAGCAGCGAGAGCGACAATTGAAGGTTTTGGGGGATTGATAATGTGCTCGAATGGATTCTTCTTCTGTTCCGGAGCCTTCTGCATTAACTTGGTCGTGTCCATCAACTCGTTGAAAAGATCATCGATGTCAACCTTCTTCTCTTGTTTAGGGCTAAAAAACTCCTTAGCAAACATCAATAAACATCACTTACGGGGCACTCAGTCCAGAAAAGTCGGCGAAACCAGTCGATCCGTTAGAAGTATGCAACCCATTGACCGGAGCTAATGGCTGGGTGCTGAATCCGTTAGCGAAAGGATTATTAGTTGGCGCAGGAGCCGGGGGCAACGGTAGCGTACTCAGGGTAGGGATGGCAGTAATAGCTTTCCTAAGCCCTTGAGTATCAAAAGGATCAGCTGGAAGCTGTGGCTGGACAGTCGCCGTCTGATTAATAGGGGGATTAAACATAGGGAAAGATTCTTGTTTCTTTGGTGTTGATTGAACAAATCCATTAGCGAATGGATTGGATTCAGAGAAATTTTGCTGAGGGAAAGCTGGAGTGGTTGTAGGCCAATCGTTACTCAACTGCGGACTTCCAAAGGTTTGTTGTTGATTAAAATTAGAACCAAATGGATCTGTCAAAAATGCATTATTTCCCGTAGGCTGGAAAGGGTCAGGAGTCACCGAAGTGGTCGGCCAAGAGTCTTCTGGCATCGAAGGAATGTTCTGCAGCTGACTAAATCCAATAGCAATGTGTTCCAATTCAGATTCCAGATCTATCAAGTCCGCCATTCTGATTCCGTTCTCAATCCTTATATCGGACTCCTTTTGAGCATTCTCGTTATTCTCCTGCTCTTCCTTCTTTTGCTTGACTTCCTCAATCTGCTTTTTCTTCATCTCGAAGACCACCTGGAACATGTCTCGGATCGAGAGAACGGCGTGATCCGCAGTTTGAGCCGTTTTGATCCCGTAAAACTTATACTTGCCGTCAGAAGTTCCAAAAACAAATCCGAAAGCTCTAGCGTCAGTAGTGTCTCTGGCAATAAAGGAAATTTTCGACACCGGGAAATTATGAATGATAATTGACGTCTTTTCATCCCGAATCTTCAACCCATCAATAGAAATATTCAAAACGATTCTTTGCTTGTGGGCTCCGGCGGATTTCACAGCAGCTTTAACTAGTTTCATTGCATCGGCACACATTTGATCGCCGCGAGCTTCCTGGACATCGCGTTCTCCTATCAGCTTCCCTTTGAAGTCAACTCCATTGCCTTGGAAGCGAAAAGGATCGGTATTAGCAGCAGCAGAAGCTGAAAACCACCATTGGTTATATATCGATTTTACCTCTTAGTGCAACAACGAAATGATCTGTACTGTAAACAATCAGCGTCAAAATCTGTTTACAGTCCAAAAACCAACAGATCCCGAAACTTTTGTGGATACTTCACTCAAAAAGTAAAATATGAAAATACGCAAGCTTACTCTTCTGCTTAGTAGAAGACCGTTTCAACATGGAAAGTCTAGATTTCGTGGCTCCACCTGGCTTAACAGCATTTTCAGATGTGTCAGAGAGGTTGTCCTTCATCTTCTGCTGCGCCACCATCTTTCCTGCAAAACAATAATTAGATGAAAGTGGAGTTGAATCGGGACAAAACATAAAAGGTACGTCCGAGGTCATGAAAAAACGCAATCTCAGTTTCGTCGGATTTCTTGAAGGGAAATAAGCAAAGATCAAGGACGGCAACCTGATGGCTGACTCGAGTCAGGAAAACAGTGAATGCGGTCACTGAGTCATCGCGGACACAACTCGCGCATATGTATACAGAAGCAGTGAAATGCAGTGTTCATCCTCTCCAGCCAGTCCTGAGAACACAAAGCGCAAAAAAACAGAAAGGATTGCAGTGCTTGGGAGCGACAGACAACTCCTTCAATCGATTGGACCGAGAAAATCGCAAGTCCTGAGGGGATGAAATTATCTGTATTCGAGGTCGACAAAGCAAACCAGTCCTCAAAAGCCGATGAGCACGTACTATACCGATCGCTTGTTATCGGGCCGCGAGATTATGAAGATCAAAAGTGAAGGTCGGGCTTATTTTTGCAAGGAAAAACAAATTCATATATCGATCAGCCGCAAAAAGTGCTTCTATATATGAGTTTAATGTGAGAAAGATGTATGTGACAAAATATTCAGTAAGGTACGGAAATAAAATTGTTTTCGCGCTGGACAAGTCGATGAAAAGAAGAAGCAATGCGAAAATTGAAAACGGCGTTTGCGGCATCTCGGGGAGCGAGTGCGCGACTGGACCTATTTCAAACCGCACTCCAGCAAAACTAACCAGAAAACAACCAAATTACCCAAGCGCATTCATTTTCCTATGAGAAAACTCGGACAAGTAGGTTTGACACGCAAGGAGTGGCATTCCTGTCTGTGTTGACGGGCAAAAGAAAGGGACGATGGATTAATTGGCCATTGTTCATCGCGGATATACCTCTCCAACAGCTGTCGGGTATTTTCACGTCCCCGATCGCACTGATTCAACAAGCTGGAGAGCAGTCCAAACAAGACTGAAACTGACGCAGACTCCCTCAATGGAATCGACTGCAACTTTTGACCATGTCAAATAAGGTTTGTTACTTCCCATATCAATTTTACATACAATTTTGTTTTCGTCGCGGAGATTTAACCATAAGCCTGTAATTGAGGTCACAGCTGTCAGAAATGACCAGTGCAAACAGAGCCGGCAAGGAGGCACCCAGCTGCACCTGTGTGCATGAGCGGTCTCGACCGGCATTCATTCGTTTTATGGTTTCAATACAAGACTTTGCGCCTCTTTTTCTACGACTATCTTCTATAGATTATTATTCAGATGCTGACGGCGTGGGACGCGAAACTCCACAAGGCAGCCGCATCCGGGGATCTCTACGCCCTCCAGCAATTACTGGATTCTGGAAAGACCGATGTGGATTGTATGGATCAGGTTTGTTTTGGTTTTATATGAAATTCAAAAACCAGGTCTGAACAAAGGACAGGAATTTCCTTGAAGGAATTCTAGTAATCCAACAAGCAACCGCTTTGGAGAAAATCAGGTTTTGAGCTAACGAGTGGCCGAAAAAATCGCGACTTGAACTCTGAAGGATCTGAGACAATACTTGAAATTCTCTTTCCCTTTCTTGATAATTGTGCAACCTGATTCTCGGAAGCCGAAAGGATAAAATCCCGGCGAATCGAGATTTATCTTTTCCGCCACAATGGGCAAACGGGTCTTTCTTCCCGGAATTTTCGAATTTTCAATTTAACAATCAAAGTCCAATTCCCCCTGAATTAACACGAGGTCAAGGCTGTTTTCACTTTTTAGCAAAAAAGAGAAAATCACGAGAACAGCCGTTTTCCTTTCCTCGTCTGATGCCCGAGCAAGAGTTGCGATCAGATGACGGAAAATAAAGCGCAGACAAATCATAACTGAAAGTGATTCACGAAATGACTGGCTCTGGTCATCCGACTGCCAGGAGGCGTAAGACGAGTTTACGTTACACAATGAAGGGAAGGACTAGATCATGTGACTGATTCCTTCATCCAACTCGTTTTGAAAAAGGGCAATGAATTGGATTTAGGTCTTTCAAGTCGAAAAGTATTTTGGACCCAGAGCTGCACGAGTGAGCAATTCTAAAAAAGCGACTTTATTCAGTTGGATGTCACTCTAAATCGTCATGTGAGAACAACCTTGATTTCTCTCACAACGATTTCGTCTGACCTCGAATCCGACAAAGCTATTCCTCCTTGAATAGATCCATTGCTGATCTACATAGGAACTCTACAAATAAAAAATAGTTTTCGATTCGATTTCGTCGTTCAACGTTTACTCTTACAAATCCGAAAAAGGAAAAACTACAAATGCTTTCCCAATCTCCGATGACGCAACGTTTCGCGATAAAAAGGGTTGACAAATTGGTGGCCATTTGATTGAATGCCTCAGGCGCCAGGTCTGTGGTACTAAGAACCAGAAAATGACTTTCAATAAAGTACATTCTTGTGATCGGACAGTCTGGTCCAAGATCAGCAGTGCTGGGACTGTCATCAAGCCCATTTCAGAACGGTTATACAGCCCTTATGAGAGCGGCGGGCAACGGCTACTGCGACGCCTGCATTCTACTCATTGACGAAGGAGCAAACGTGAACGCCACAAAACCGGTTCGTTTAGTCCTTTCCTGGTTAAAGCCAAGTCAGTCAATCGCGCATTGCGCGGTCTGATTCGCAGAGGAAATTGGATTAGACGGTCAGAAATCTGTTTCACAAACACTGACCAGAAGTTTTTTTGGAGCAAGGAAAAAGTGACATTTAAAGAGTTCAAGTGGATATTGCAGGACGGAGCGACCGCGTTGATGTACGCCTCGGAGAACGGTCATGTTGATGTCGTCGAGGTGCTGCTCAAAGAGGGGGCGAGGGCTGATTCGAGAACAAAAGTGAGCAACAGGGACACACCAGATTCAGACGGTTTTTCAACGATCTCTTCAGCAACAATTCTTCTTTATCCTTTGTCTTCGATGAATCCATAAATTAAGGGTCATGTACTCGAGAGTTCAGTTTCACAAAGAAGACCAAAGGATTTGGAAAGAATTGTTGCCAAAAATGACTTGAAAAGAAAGCTGTTTTCGAAAATAAAACAGCTTTGCATCAAGCTCTTTTCTCAAAAATGACTAATTCGGAAACCAAACTGACGTATGCGGTTTTCAGGAAGGAGGAACCGCTTTGTTGAATGCCGCGCAGTCTGGTCAGACCAGTGTCTGTCGTCTCCTTCTCGCCTCGGGCGGTTCAAGCGTCCACGAATGTCTCGCAGATGGGGCCAACGGGGCTTTCCTCTGTGCCCAGAACGGCCATCTGGACACGCTTGCCCTTTTGGCGGAAGAGGGTTGCAAGCTGGATCTCCCTAGGAGCGGGGACGGAGCTACTCCGCTGTACATAGCGTCCCAACTGGGACACTACGGTATAGTCAATTTCCTTCTGAAACGAGGGGTGCGGGACACCGAGAGCGTCGAGAGAGCAACTGCCCTGTTCAAAGGGGCTCAGAAGGGATTTGATCGGATTGTCCGGCTCCTTCTGGACTACGAGACCAATCTCGGACTTCTCAAGGTTTGTTTTGACAAAAATGCCCTATTCCGTCGACGGAATCATTGTTTACGTTTCCGTTGTCTGGAATATCAAATTCCTCTCATAAACAATCATTTCATGAAGAACGGAGAGTCAGCCCTCCACGCGGCGGCTCTCTTCGGCCATCCGATCGTTGTGAAACAGCTCCTCGATGCTGGCAGTGATCCGAAACTCCAAAACAGGGTATGACTAACGAAATAAACATTCCTATTGACAAATCCTTGCAGCACGGGGAGACTCCTCTCGATCTCGCTTTGCAGATGAACTATGATGAAGTTGTTGACCTACTCAGGAAAAGAATCTAACAGAGTATAATGTTAAATGTTAAGTTGGTTACAAATAAAGTTAAACGGTGTTAGTTGTCGGGGAGTCTGGGGAGAATACTCTGGAATTCCTTCCGAGTCAACTCCAAGTATCTCGGGCAATATTTTCTTTCGACGTCGACTAACTTGATTGCGACAGGACCAGTTGGAAGTGGGAAGAACGGATGATCGTCAGGTACTTCGTCCGCGGAAATTCCGGAGTCATCTGGAACTCGATTCTGCTTGTTTTCCATCACTTTGTTCGTGGTTATTTTTTCATGAATAGTCTTGCAACTATCAAAGAACAGATAAAATTTAAAAATCAACGAAACGAAAAAACGTTTTACTTTTTGGAATTCGCCTTCAGCCACTTGTCAGGGATCTTGCTCGAGCCCGCTGCGGCCTTCCTTCGACCTGATCTTGTGACTTCTTGTAAAAGCATATCCTTGAAGTGAATCGGAGGGTGCATGATCTGGGCTGAAGTCACAGTCTTCTCCGCAACGACTTTCACCTTTAAGTCCCTGAAGGTCTACGATAACGGAATATTCATGGACAGAAACTTACTCGGTTTCGACGGAATAGATTCCAGGCTCTTCCTTCTTGATTCGTCTCTTTCGCTTCTTTTTCTTCTGGGGTTCTTCGACCTCAGCGTCATCATCCAGACGAGGTTTCTTGGTCGAGACTTCCTCAGGCGCTTCGTCACCACTGGTGGATTCCTCGGCAGAAGCCCCTTCGTCAAGAAACAGCTCTTCTGGTTCTTCTTCGTCGAGGAAGTTCTTTCGTCGTTCATTCAGCTTCTGCTCCTTTGACTTCGGACGAGGTTTCTTCCCCATGATTCTAAACCCTGAAAGGAAGAATTCGTCAAAGAAAAATATTCATATATCAAACACGAGCGAAAATCGATAAAACCTGATCGACTCGATAATTTTCTTTATTGCTATAAATCCAACAAGTGTTCCAACAATGGCAATAAGTGAATAAGCTAGATCGAGGTGGAGTTCCTGAAAGAATGCATAATTCAAAATCTCGCGAATCTAAACGGCAAAGGAAAATTTTCGCTTTAAGAACAGTGGTCGGTTTTTTCGTTTGCCTCTAACGTTTGAGATCACAGTTAGTTTTGCACAGAGGGTTTTTGAACCAAGAATCAGTATTGGTTTAGCCATGGATTGGATCCATGGACAGAATTCTGGTAGCTGTTCCTCCTCGTCGAGCCCAATCCCGGAGGGGGTCCACGAGAATGGGATCTGGTTTTCCTGACTTCGTCCATGGGTCTCTGTTTCTTGGGTCTTGGCTGAGCTTGGGGGATCGGAGGAGGGACTGCTGGGGGCGAGGGATACGCTCTGACCGGGAACTGAGACTGTGGGAGAGGGTAGTCCTGAGCTCCCTCGAGATAGAGGACTTCTTTGAGCTCGATGTATTTTTGCTCATTGTTCACGTGTGCGTAATTGGATGCGTTGGAAGCCAGGAACTGGACTAAGCCGAGACAGATGATCATGGCTCCGACAAATCCGACGACATTCCAGGAGAAGACGGTGTTGGTGAGGGCACAAAACTCCTGGGCATTTCCTCCACAGAGCTTCAGGTCCTGAAAAAGATCTTTTTTTATGTCCTCGACCACAGCTACTTACTGCATGGGAAATGTCTTCCACCAATGGTCTGAACACATTGAAATCCAGACAGTTCCCCTCGGTGTACCCATTTAGATGTCGACAGAGATCGGCGAAAATATAGTAGACGAAACTTAGGATAGCAGTGATGGCAACGACGAACATCCACAGGATGTTGAGCAAGTAGGCGAGGATCATAGCTAAGGCACAGCATACCCTGCCGCCTCTTCTAGAATCTGGGCGACGGTAGATCTCCTCCCTCGTTGATCCTGTGCTGAGGACCCCAATGATCAATAGGAAAACAGCGATGATACCCATCAGGATGGCCACAATGATGAACATCAAGTGGACCTGAAGTGAGAAATGAATTTTATGTTTTATTCATATATAGTTCTAATCCGGAGGAATAAACATATATAAGACTCCGATGGAGACCAAAAACACCTACCCTTTCCAGCCAAGGGATGTTTGTAATGTCCAGCGCTCTTCTGGCTTGCTCGACAGAGGCGTTGAAGCTCCAGATCATCATTATGGCGAACATGATCACTCCCACTACACACATCACGAAGGCCATGACAGAAGAATAAGGAATCCGCGAGAGACATCCATCTTTGGCTGGGTAAGCCGGGATGGTTTCTACTAAATCTGAATTGAGGGAGTCGCGTTTGTACATTTTGGATAAAGCTGAGCCGAGGGCTGAAAAATGTCTCAAGAATAGCGCTTAAAACCCACGCAAATTCCGAAAGTGAGTCAGAACAGAGTCCCAGCTGACCGATTGATCGATCGATCTCCGCAAGCCGGGACATGAATCATCTGTCTTATATGGAAGAGCAAACAAACGCACGCCGGGCTCTTTGCAATCATTCCCAAGCTGAAATTGAAGACGGCTTGGAACACGTCCATTCGCTCCTGCTGGACATTGCAGAGTACGAGTTTAGTCGCGGTCGTTGTACGCTATGTAAACTAAAAGCGGAAGGCAGGTAGCGCACCAATGTCCACTTGTGGTCACCATAAAACCCACTTGTTGCCATGACAACCCGTGCTAATCTAACTTCGCGATCCCCTCGGAAATTAGTGGAGGTCGCCCTTTGCCTGTTTGGCTCAGCGGCAGAAAAAAGAGTCTCCATCCAGTCGGAACAAGTTCGGATCCTTTTCCCGCCCGTGACGATAATTGTGTCATGCACCACTCTTACACAGCCATGGTGATTTGACTGCATAGACTGAGGCACTTTTTTGGCCTCCAACTCAAGTCGTTACTACCCCACCAAAGTGTAATCAGCAATTCGCCTCAGTATCCTGGAAGACAATCAACCATTCACAATTTCAGTATTCAACTTGTCTTGAATATATCCCACATTTGTTTCTCTTTCAATATTCTCGTACTCGGAAATCAAATCCAAGACATTCCCTGAGCATCTGATTGTAGTTGGTGAAAATCCTTCAGAATGGTTTCTGAATCTGTTGCGTTTTCAACGAAGACTCCGAAATTCTTTAATCCTTCCTCAGCCATATTACACACATAAACATTGATATTTCCCAGAATCCACTTGATGAATTCATGACAGCACCTTCTTTGACAGAGAGCCAGAGTTTTTTCAACTTCATCCATCGGCATTTGTTCACGAAGCAGGATTGAAGCAGTTGAATATTGACTGTTGGTTAGTTGGCAGTCGATCATCATGTTCTTCGGACCGAACAGGTTTCGAATGAACTCAGGAACAGAATGATCCAGGTACGAGTGGAACAAAGCCAGAGGCCAGAAACTTTAAATTCGCGGAAGAAAGCATATTAGTAATCAATTTTCTGAGATCGGAGTTCAGCTGAACTGGAAACATTGAACCGCAATTCACTCCAGTTATCATCTTAGAAACTGGAAAAGGGAAACTCACAAATATAATGTGAAATAAATTAAAAAATAAATGCATTAATAGCCATATAATTAGAAGTACTATTCTTTAGAGTATCAATACAGACCTTGTATAAAATATTTTTGCTCAAGCAGAAGATGGCAACCGTCCTGTTCAGGAGCTTGTGAACGGTTAGAATGGTGTTGTAGAGTTCAATGACGGCATCGGGAACTTCAGATGAAGGTAAAACAGCGAAAGAACAAGTGACATGGTTGGGATACTCTTTACGTACATTCTGCATCAACTGAGAGCCAGTTCCGGCTCCACATCCACCTCCGAGAATGGCACGGTTGAAATCCCTGGATGGAATCACAGCTTTCAACCTCACACCGGATTCTCTCTGAAGCATTCTCCATCAAATCAGCTCCATTCGAATAGAATCCTTTGGCTCAGTTATTCCCAGCCCCGATTGTCCTGGATACGATTGAGTATGAAGTAATGCTTGAAGATATCAGATCATAAAGATTATAACTTCCACATTTAAATTGCTCAAATGCAAATTCAGGAGAGTACTTAAAATTTCCAGCACAAAATTTCGAATCCGAAAGTGTTGAAAAAAATATTTGCAACCGAACCCTTGAATTGTATCGATCGCGGGATAATTTGCAAGTATTTTGCCTTTTTATCCCAAAACAGGCATGAATCATGAGGATTCATCATAATCATTTCTGATTTTTGGTTTTTTAAATGTTTTTGTGGATTCGTACTTTGCCATCACAATGAAAAAATGATCTAATCCGAGTTGTTCCAATTGTTGACGTGACTCCACGAACCAGTCTTTTCTTCTCCTCGTTCGGAATCCGTAATCCATGAGCGCTCAGTTCCGAATCGATTTTTCGAAATCCAGCCACAGGATTTCTGTGTCGAAATCATTTCCTTCAATTCGACATGCAAAGTTTATTTTTTATTTGTTGAATGACTCGGAAAATTGACATTGTTTAGAATCCGTGAAATTCAGGTCGTTTATGCTAGCAGAGAATTTTCAACTTTAAAAATTAGGGATTGTGTTCTCGATCAAGAATCAACGCGATTCGGCGAACTTGTTGATAAAACTTAATAAAAGTTGTTTTTATTTTGCAGGTTAATCTGGGGTGTTTGGAAACAGACGGTCTTACTTAAAATCACAGGACTAGTCGGAGTCCATATTCAGTTGTTCACCAATAATCGTTTTTTCCAGTGAATATGAACAGATTGTGCATCTTTTCGATTTTTGTATTAATTAGTATCGGTAAGTTTCTGAATCCACTTATGTCTTACCACGAGAACATTTAGCCGTCGCCTCTTGGGATGGACCGGTAGAAACTGTGCAGAAAGAAGAATCCATCACTTCTCATAACACAGATAATGATCTGCCAGGTTAGTCTAACTTCGAGCATACTCGCTCTAGAATCTTACCGAATCTACTTCATGCATGAATTTTAGATGGCAGTAACGAAATCGGACAGAACAGGATTGATGCAGTTTCGATAACAAGAGTACCAGACCTAACGACGTCAGAAACTCCTTCCGGTGTTCCATCTATCTTTACTCTCTCTCCTTTGATGCTTGCAGTTGCTCTTCTCTTCTAATCAACTCTGGTTAGTAGGGGAAGCACCTTTTGTTGAAGTGGTCTTTTTTTAACAAACTACAAGTATTTCTGTAATTTATCGATACCTAATCAAAATCTCTTCTCTTTTTCTGCTTACTCTTCCGGAACAATAAAATTGGAGAAATATGCGAAATTTTATGCTCGCGCGTTAAAATTCAATATTATCTGCTGATTTGCCTGCCATCTTCTAGTACTTATTTTTAAAGGCATTTGTTCTTCAAATTGACAGTATTGACTTTAATAAGTTTTTTCATAATGAGATAAACATTCTGCGCGGACCACAGTTATGCAGTTCGCTCTCCAGGAACTGAAACGCGAAATTTCGTATTTTTCTGGATCACTATGTTTAAAAAGAGTGGTCAGCGAAAATGAAACAGATTCTAAATGCACATTTGGCGGTTTTTAATTTAGTATATGACCTATTCTGAAAGACCACTTCAATTGAACCTGATTTCCGTATGAAATGTAATGTTATCTTGTAGTCACTATCCAACTTTGGTTTTCAAAGATTATGGTTGCCAGAGATTATCAAATAATATAATTAACAATAAATTGATAAATATGAGGAAATCGATCGAGCATTGTGATTCACATCTTTTCATAAGTGGGTATTTCAGCGATTTATTTCTTGTTTTCGTACTTCTTTCGGTCTTTGAACTCTTTAAACATTTCGTAAACTCTTCAAAAACATCAAAGATTCCTGTAGATCTTTATACCCTTATTCGCTTTGCTTGCTCATTATGAAACTATCTGACTGATATTGTGGGGTTCACAACAAAATCTGCATTGTGTGGATTAATCGAAGACGAAGGCACTTTAGTCCTAGAATACTTTGAATTGGGCGTGGCAGATAGTACGGTATTGAAGGAATATACAAGTAGAGAAAACAAATGAACATTATTTGGTGGTAGTTTGAGCCTATCGTAATTATCTTTTGCCGATAATAAATATTCAACTATCTTCACGATAAATTTGCGGATAACTTAATCTGAATTTTGTACTTTTTGGAAGTGGAAATTTGAATACACATTCAATAATATTTTTCCTTGACTACAGAAATTTCTTGTACCATAATCTAGTAAGATAACTGATGTCTTTCAGACACAATGACTAATTCTCAATTGTATTTAACTTTGCAATTTGTGAATTAACTGGTCTGTATTTAGCAAATAACAATTTTTACGTAGACATTTTACATCAATGTTTGAATTACAAGAAATAGAAGATTCAGCAAAAAGAAGGGAGAGGTAGAAGTCATTTAGTAGGAGCTAAGGCTGTCGAAAACCCAACTCTAAGAGGCTATGAACGTCCAAAGACCTTTCGCGCTAAGAGTGTTCGCTTTGGTTGGTTTCGTTGTGCTAAATTGTGCGCTTTCTCGGTGTCCTCCATTATTTCGCCAATCTCCTGATATTACTAATTATTCCTACTATGGATGAGGATAATTCCAATCAGAATGCTCCTTCTGATGAGGAAAGTCGTGATGGTTATTTCGAAGCCATGAGTATTGACGATAAAGTATCCAGATCCTCTGATATTAAACATATTTCAAATTCTACCGATAGTCCTGTTATTCAGCATTATGATGATGAAGTATCTCAGCAGTCTCATCCACTAGAGGGGGCAGATTACGTTGAGTATACCGGAGAAGGAAGTCAGGACTCGGAAAAGGAGAAAGTAGGAACTCAATCTACAAAGCACGACAAGGTGGACTCTACATTGTATATGTCGGGCATACAGGATTCCTGGGATGATGACTTCATCAAACAAGCTTTTGCTCACTTCGACTATAAGGTACTCAATGTCAAGATGATCAGAGATAAGGTAATTTCTGGTAACGGATTTGTATTCTGATCTCTTCTGTTACAGGGACGACCATTTGCCTTCATAGAACTTGAATCTCCAGAGATCGCCAAGAAGGTATTACTTAAGATTAACGGCAGAACTATTCCGAATGATCCAGATCGTCGGAAGTTCAACATTTGCTATTCAGTAAAGCCTAACGAATTGTATGTGATTGTTCCCTCAAGATTGATCTAATAATTTCGTGTTTCAGAAGAACAGAATATTATCTGAGTGTGAGCAACCTGTCTTCGAGCGTCAAAGATGCAGATTTGTTCAAACTTTTCGCCGAGAAATACGCCTCATGCAGAGGAGCTCAAGTTATGACTTATCAAGACGGACAATCCAAAAGATATGGCTCAGTCAAATTCATTAACCAGACTGATCAGCAGCTCGCTTTGGTTGAAATGCACAAGTACGTATTCAAGGGCAGAGAAATGATTCTAAAACTCGGTCCAACAAAGACCAAGGGACCAAAACACTTGATGGCTAATTTGGCACCACAGGGATCTCAGTTCGGTGGATATATGCAGTCTGGAATCTTTCCTTCAGGTAATTCGCAGTTTGGAAGCAGCATGACGGGAATTAACAATCCGTTCGGTCCTAACACTACTGAGAGAAGCGCATATAGAACACGGGACGGAGGCATGAGAATCAGAACACCTGATCGTGGAGGTGACCGGAAGGGAGAAGACAGAGACAGGTCTAGAAGCCGAAGGGGAAGACGGGATTCGCCAAGGAGGAGTCGATCGACTTCCAAGGAGCGGAAACGTCGGTATTGGAAGCTCGATGAGTTTGTCAAGGATAATCGCCAAAAAGCTCTTTATGAACCCATTTATTATCCTCCTTATGTTGAAGGTATGTGGGCTTTTGTAGGACTCTCGTTATTTTTATATTACAGATCATCATCCGTGGCCAGTCGATGAATACAACGAGGAGTTTGTGAGACAGAGCGAACAGGGTTCCATGGATCTCTCTTCTGGTAAATACTCTGACTTTATTGTCGCTCCGAACTGGAGGCTAGACGACGTGGTGAAGCACCTCTATTCTGAAGCCCTGGTGCCGTCTGAATATTGACGTTTTCGTTGTATTGATTTGTATTTGATTGATTGTTATGTGGCTTCAGGAAAGTTGCAATAGGTCACGATTAAATAAATTCTGTAAATTCAGTTTATTAGCTTTGGTGACTCCAGTGAATTTCTTGTCATTTCCGTCGTCAAATAATTGTGTTTATTTGTAGTGTTGGCAAACGTCAGCACTAAAGTCTTACAAAGGATGAGCAACTTAGCTATAGTTATCCGACAGAAATTAATTATTGAACATTGTAAATTAAAACAGTAACCGGTAAATGAGTGTCGAAATGAGAGCGACCAGGGCAGCCTCAGAAAAAGCCTGTCTTTTGGCAGAGGAACTTGGGCAGCCGTTCAGATACATGTAGCAAGGAAGGCGACGCTGGGAATCTAAATTATGTAAATCAGTCAGGATTACTCGGCTGGTAAAACAAACCCTTGGGGGCCTCATCGACGAGCCCATTGATACTGACCCATTCAGTCTCTGCGGCAATGTTCGACGAATAATAAGCTCTGATCTTGACGAAGTAGTCGGTATGAGACCGCAGCGCTCCATTACAATAGGGCTCGTCAAGTCTCCTTCTGTCACAGTCCTCCTCACCGATGATGAATGTAGCTGTTTTCGTGCTTCTCCCTCTGAATGGATTATAGTCGGAGGAACTGGCTCTGTAAGCTGGCCAGTGATCTTCGTTCTTGATCTCGTAGTACGACTTCAACTCAAAAGCATCTCCTCCCAATTTGACGTCTTCCGTGATAATGATGGCATAATCAGTAATCTGTCCGTTTTTCTCGTTGAATATCCGATGGTCGTTCTCGAAGGTTATTGACAACTCCCGGCTGCCGTATCTCTGCAGAGAGGGAGAGCTCGTTGGCCGTCCGGCGAAGGACACTGTGACGGTTTCACTCTCACTTTCAGCCTCTGCTTCACCAGTTCCCATGATTACGGTGATAGTGAAGGTGTAATAAGTATCGTATTCGAGGTTGTTGAATCTATGATGATTGACTCCTTTGATCTCGACTGTCTGTTCTTTAGTCAATCCATTGTTGGAGGTGGAAGTGTACCCCAGTCGATAACGGCATTCGTTGTCTGCAACATTCTCAATGTCCCAATAAAGAGTACAGTATCCCGGACCGAGAATAGGGTAGAGCTTGGTCACCTTTAAGGGGTCTGAAAGATATTTTATAATCAACTAAAATAGAGAAATGTGAATAGATTCTATTTTGTTTCACAGTATTAACGCTTTACGGAGTTGTTTTTGTACTGAATCACGAGCAAATTTAGATAAATTCTTGCACTTAACATGTAATTGAATCCTAATTTTCTTATTTTTAATTGTCTTTTCTGTCTCTCAGATGAATCCATTAAAGAGTCAACTAATTTTACTGATGTTCTAGTGTGAAATTCCCGCAAAGTATTAATACGGAAAGTTATTAAATGATGTCTTGAGACATCATTGACCTTGTAGCTAACTTTCGCTTAGTAACCTATATTGTCGACGGCATAAGAATCAAGAAAACTCACATGTAGTTATGTCCGCAACCACAGATCTGCTCTTAACCCCTCTGTAGAGAGTATACAACTCAAAGTGATAAGTTTTCCCAGGAATCAACTTGTTGAATGTAAAACTTTTTTCGTCGTCTTTCCCCAGACGTTTCGTGATATTTTTGGAACTTCCGGAAAAGATCAATTCATAGGAATCAAAGGAGTGCTCGGGATCGCTCTCCCCAAAGTTGATGTTGATGGCATTATTCGAGATCTGTCCTGGATACACGGTCGATGTGATAATAGGTGGGGTTATTTGTCTGAGACCTTTGGCCGGACTCGAGATCTCTAACTCTCTCGAAATGTTCCTGACTGTGAATGTATATAACTTTGCCGGTTCTAGTTTGTCAATTGTCACAGGCCCTTTCTCGTTCAACCTGAGGACATTTTTGCCGATAATTTTTTTTCCGAGAGACCAAGCGACGACAATGTCGTAGAATTCAAAATCATGATGCAACGGCCAGTCAAAGTCGACGGTGACCGAAGAAATGAAGAATTCATTGGTCTCGAGTTTGGAGATTCGGAGATTGTCGACCGGTTGAGGTTCTGAAAAAGGAATGCTTTTAGATTTCCTGAGCAAATCAACTTACTTCCGAGATCTACAATCCTCTGAGCCCACCATTGATTGGACACAGTTCCCTCGTAGATACAGTTGACCTTCAAGTCCAGTTTGTGGCCGACCAGCATCTTGATCAGGGCAGTGTTGTTCCGTGCAGGAGCAGTGAATGATTTCGGCTTGCTCAAGTCCAGCACAGTGTAGTTCAGAACGTAGTTATCACATAAAGCTGCGACTGGAGGTTCCCACTCAACTTTCAGTTGTTCGTTCTCCTTCGAGAGCCGGATGACTGTTGGCTCTATAGACGGATCCTCATTTCCATGGGTGTTGATTGATTCTGTTTCGAAATTCAGACTGTCTATTTCCTCCCCATTTTCGAACGTAATGTCATCCGAAGGAGAAGGCGTGGACTTTAGTATTTGAGGACTGTTCTCGATGCTTTTCTTCTCGAAGCTCCCCAGCAAGTTCTCTGGAGAAAAGGTTGGAGGGATTACTGTAGGCCCTGGGGCACTCTGGCTGGGCAGAACTTCTGGATATTCTTCTTTCATCTCCGTCGTTGAGCTGGAGGCAATGGCGGGAACGGGTTGAGGAGTCAGCACAGAGTAGCTATTTTCTTCATCTTCTTCCTCCTCCTCTTGACGCTCTGTGGTCAACAATTGGAGATCCTGCTTTTCCAGGATGACCGGAGCTGGTGTAGAAATGGTCGCTAGAGCCGAAGTCACAATGGAGGTCATAAAGGCAACAGGATCTACGGTAGGGAAAGTAAGCAGTTCCTCCTCAGTATTCTCAACAGGGACTTCTAATTTCGTTATCAAAGGTATTGTCGGTCCTGTTGTAGCTATTTCCCCCGAACCCTGTGGATGCGGAAAGTATGAGGAAATTGACCCTTTCGACATGTCAGGAAGAATCAAGTTCGGAGGCAGAGTCTTGATTCCAAAGCTATCTAAACTAGTTGTTGTCGTTGTTTCTGTACCTAAAATACATTAACTTTTAATGTCGAAATTTTCCTCTTTCTTCATTGGAACGTTGTTCTTTGTAAATC
This sequence comes from Halicephalobus sp. NKZ332, assembly GCA_009761265.1. Taxonomy (NCBI): domain Eukaryota; kingdom Metazoa; phylum Nematoda; class Chromadorea; order Rhabditida; family Panagrolaimidae; genus Halicephalobus; species Halicephalobus sp. NKZ332. The sequence continues at coordinate 18,827 of VOSG01000199.1, forward strand.
TTGCAATCGAGACAAAGGACAACGCTTCGCAGTTCTCACCGGTCAGAGGAAATGTCTATTGTCTTGTCTCTCTTGAATCAAAAATCCGAAAAACCAACGTCTATCCGATCTTTTCTCGTTCGACAAGGGACTAAATTTGTTTGCATTTCAGCTGAGAATGTACTCAAGTAGAGATTAAAGCCCCCGAATTAAATTCAATCAAAGCGAAAAATCATTTTAAAATCAATAACTGACCCTTGGTGAGGAACTGGGCCTCGACGAACTGGACACTCGGCATCCCTTTGAAAGTCGTGAAGATCTTGATAACGTACCGGGTCCCTGGATCCAACCCTCTCAGTTTGACAATACTGGCTTTGGTTTCGACGTAGTTGGTGTACTCTGCTTTGTTGTAGGGAAAGTATTCGATATAATACCCGAGATCGGCCCCTGTCCCTTCAGGGGGGAAGTAACTGATGGTCGCTTCTGTTTCCCCGGTATCTATGGTGTCCAAAAGGGGAGGTGGGGGGCTAGAAGGCAAGTTCTTCTGCACAATGATAGCCTCATTTCCGTCGGCGAGAGTCGCCGTTACTCGTACCACGTAATCTGCAGCTGGGATAGTGTTGTTGATTACAGCATTTCTTGTAGTTTTGGGGAAGGCTGTCTGTGGAGGGGGTTCACCGACTTGGGGAGAGTAGTCCACAGCGAAATGAAGGACATTGAGGTTCGACGGTAATTCTGAACCCCAATCGACGTACACCGACGAGGAAGAGGTCGAAGGAATGAGGCAAGTGACGAGTAGAATAGGCAAATAGCCCAGAATAGGGGCGAATAGAGATATCTTCTTCATGTGGCGGGGGGCATGCTTCTGATCACCGTTAAAAAAGATAAAACAGTTGAATTCTAACCCGGACAGGAGAATATATAAACTAGACTGAAGACTTTCAATTCTTGTTTCTGAAAAAAAATACTACCTTAACTAGCAACTCGAAACCCAAATAGCACGCCAGAAGTATGACAACATGAATGAGTGATGTTTTTTAGACATCGCATGGAGATCACTTGTCTACCTCACAAAACCATTTAACGAAATCTCAGTATTATACAGAAATACCCTATCTTCAGCACGAAAATGACTCCTAGGAATAGAGATAAATCAACAGTTAGGGGACAAGCATATTAGTAAAAAAGCTGTCATATAGAACTAAGTGATTGCAAGACCACCTTCACGAATCACATCGGACCGCACTGGTTTCTACTCCGCTTGTTTAGTTGGTCTACAATCACGGTAGCAACGCGAGATCATCCCAAAACAGAAAGCGATCGATAAAAATCCTTCGAAGCTAAGAAATCTAGAAAAATCAATATCTCTGGATTTTTCGAAAATTCGAAAGTCAAGTTCCGAGGATAGTCATCTTGATCCAAATGAGTCGAGATTAAACAAAACCGCTCTTGAAAACATTTCGAAATGAAGATTGTTTCTATTTGGAAGCATTTAGTGAGGAAAGCGTGCGCTAAAGAGGATTGCAGAGCTTGAAGCAAGAGTGAGGATCGCCGATTGCTGCTTAGTGGATACACAGGTCAGTCCCCGCAGGCGTCAGCAGCTTCATTTAGTGACAGCTTTCGAAGCCAACTAGACGAGCACGCGCGAGACTTTTTTGGGCGACGGTCGGTCTGTCCGATTAGAAAAACACGCTTGGACAAGTAACTGTCGAGTATCAATGACTGGTCAGATCCGACAAAATTCCTTCCTCCAAAGACCTGTTGAATTTGACTCTCCCGATCGACCTCTTCCTCTCGACTGAAACAGTTTTGGATACTCTTGTTTCCAGACCGGTTTCCGCACTTTGGACAGTTTTCGTCTAGCGATCCCCTCCGGCTTTCCAGAATTTGTTGTTCCTTCCTTTTCCTGAATTCGGGGACTTGACGAATTTCGAAACAAGTGCAAAGAGCTACAAATATGCTTATTTCGAAATCCAAAGGAAATAGAGTCAAATATCGGTTTTCTTTATTGATCTCGAAAATAATCTCGAGATTTTCAATCCGTCAAGTCTTCTTTATGAGAGCAAAAGAAGGTTCTGTCGAAAAAATGAGAACCTTATATTCACTTTTTGCTCAGCCCTGAGTCACCAGGGACAGACAATGGAAAAGCAGATACCAGAAGCTATTCAATCAACGGGATTTGTCTGATGTGGAATTCTAGAATGCACCGATTGGAAGGTAAAACCAAAGCAAGAAAAAATAGAATTAAGTTTTTTTGCAATAAAGTAATTGTCTATTTTCCACAATTCTCATGTGACTAAACGAGTGCATGGTATTTAGTTTATCCTGGACGAATACAAACAGAAGCATTTCACGTTTTAAATTTTCTCCGTAAGTGAAGCTGACTTATTTTTATTCTTTGGAGCAATGATAAGATCAACTTGACAAATACTTGCAAAATAGTTTCCCTAGAACCTTCATCGAGAAGGAGGGGACGAGACCAGAGGAAGCCATCGAGGTTTCTGAGGCTTTCCTTTCAGAGCCTCTCTCCAGATCTTTGCTCCGTGCCCCGTGTTCTCTCCCAAAACGAGGACCCCGAGGTTCTTGCCCGTATTGCCGTCTTGAATGGAGAGCTCCAATCTGCACTTGCCGACCACCCGAGGATCCACCTCGAAGGTCAGGACTTCGTTCCAGATCGGACATGGAGTCAGTTTCTTCACCGAAGTTTTTCTCTTCTTCAAGATCTTGCCATCGAGAGTCAAGGAAGCCTTAACAAAAGCGCTAGGGACAACTCCATAAGAGGCAAGTCCGTTTGCTTGATGAACCGAGAGGGTTAATCTCTGGGCACTCGGGAGATACTGTAAGTAGATATTGATTTCTCCTCCTCTGTTCTCGACTTCGTGGATGGACTCCAGATCGATCCAGATGAGGAGGTCATCGGAGGGGTTGAGAGCGGAGAGGTTGACTTCGCACCGACCGTGCTTGACGATGGTGGATCCGGAATTTTGAGTCGACACTAACTCGATAATCAGCTCCTTGCCGAGGAGCTCCTCGTAAGCTGTGGGGAATTTGAAGGTTTCCTTATGGACGGCTTTCCCACGGATGACCTTGCAGGATTCGATTCTCTGCTGGTCTCCATCGAGGTAAAACCAAAATTCACATTCATCTAACTGGATATTCAATGAAGCTGGAATTATTATTGTTAATGTGGGTTTCTTCTCGTAATGAGCAAACCTTCGAGCAAGTTAACTAGAAAGTCAGACTTCTGGAAGTCATAATCGAGCTGCACCTGGATTTTCGCGGCAGAAGCCCCTTCCTTGATCTTCGAGGTGACATTGACGATAGATCCTCTCTTTCGGTAGAGATCCGGCTGGATGTTCCCTGAGAAATAAAAGTTTTAAGATTTTAAATAATTAATAGCTTAAAGAGCGTTGTCAAAGTGTCATGTTCAAAGTTTGAAAAATTAATGGAGAGAAAAAATCTTTTGCACCTGGTTAGATAGGACGTAATTTTATGAATTTTAAGCAAATTGGAAATTAATGGGCCAGAAAATCTAATATCCGTCACAAGAATACCGTAGTTGAATGAAAAAAATTAATTAAATTTGAACGAGAACTTACCGATGCCAGAATCACTGCTCTTTCTTCTCTCCAGAAACAAAAGAGCACTGTCTTCGAGTTCCTGTAAAGAAGGTCTTCTTTCGTTTCTAGGGACATGGAGTCCTTCTTCCTTTATCGCTTGGCTGATAGCCTCAGGGATACAAGAGAGTCTTCGGATAGCGTTAGCCATTTTTGTCCTGAGCCCGAGCAAACAGAGTACTTTGAAGAAAAAACCACTTGAACTCAAGAGTGAACGGAAGACGACTTTCTGACTCAATAAGGATTTTCTCGAAGAGGAAAATTGTTCTTGGAAAGTTTACCTGAAAGCACAATTATAGAATAGAAAAAGAATAAAAATAAATTCCAAAACGCTGGAACTTTGGTCTCGTAAAAAAGCTTCACGTTTCATCAACAACCCACAAAGGAGATTCAAATTGTTTTGTCCGTTCTATTGAGAACACTACAAAGGGCTTCACAGTTTTGCAAGGAATGCTCGGAGGAGAAGGTTCAAAGACAAGTATCATTTCCTGTCACTCAAAGATTTAAAAACGGGACAGAGACCCTTGAATGGATTCTGCACAAGTTCTGGTCAGGAAATGGGGCTTTATACATGGTCAAACTTATTCAATTATCTTGTTTTTACCAATTCTATTAAATTACGCAAGAGAATAGGTGAGGTAACAGTGATAATTCAGCTTTTAGTCTATGATGAAACCAGCTGATGCAAAAATGGAAAAAAATACGCAAAACAGATAACGTAAATCCCAGACAAAGTAACACCCATTGACGTGTTTGTTACTAAAGTAGTTGATTGAGCCAATTCTGTTTTAATCTTCCCAGGACTGAGGGGAGGAAAATACCGTGCAAAAATGAAGTTCGTCATTAACCAAATTATAAAAATTAGTTCAAGTTCCGAAACACAATGACATCAGGAAAGTTATTTTCCGGTTAGTTCTTTGGCCAAATAATTAAAACCTGAAGAAGATTAGAGAAAAATAAAGTAATTCCTTGGACCCCGAAAGTTTGAGGAACTTTTAAATTCCGGAAAATAAAAATATCCGACCGGACTCATGGAAAAACAAACAGCTTGTTTGTGAACTTTGGAGGAATTCATAACAAGGGATTTAGGAATCGCTGAAGCCGTTGTCTGGAAGGTATGGGTTTCCCGTAAGCAGAACTCGTGGGGACAAATATGGAAGCTAGGATTTCTTAATGAATACGAGAGTATTTTTGGAAACAACAATAGCGCGAATTAAATCTCATTGAAAATACGGTGGAATAATATTTTGGTTCAGAGACGGAAATTCTCACCAGTTATTAAAAACAGTTGTAGAACGTCTAAACCAATTGCATCGAAAATTCGCACTTTGAATAACCTAGTTTCGAAGCCAAGATTTGTGTTCGTATATGAATCTCCCTGCTAACTCCAGCAACTCTAGGATTAATGAAGCTCGCTTTATTTTCCTAACTAGCCAAAATCTATTTTTATCCGTTTTCTTCTAAAAATGACGACACCTCGAGCTAAGCATGAAAAAACTCATTGCCTAAGGCGATTCCTTAATGTGACAGCTTTTCATCCAACAATGTTTACTATTAACGAAACTGAACATGCCACGACTTTGATCAAATTCCTCTTCCCAGGAGATCCTCTGGAGTAATCAGGCAGAGTACTCGCAAATGAATTACAAAATATAGGGTCGAGGCGTAAAAAAGCTCATAAAATTTATTACGGGTTCTTCAGGGCCATGGGCTAAAAATCTAAAAATATTTTCGTTCTAAGAAAGAACATCCTTAAGATGAACTACAATTTTCCCAAAAGATCAGATTTGTTTGTTTCACACGAGTATTCGTTTCCTCACGAGTCAGCTGGAGTCAAATGAGGGCAATTTTCATATTAAAACCAATTTCAATTCACATACAAGAACGTAAAAATTCACCTGGATTTAATGTGATGGCAGATGGAGTATTGTAGAATAAAATTCGCCGTACCATAAACATGAGCAATCTAATAAACGTTATTCAAAGGTTAATTAAATTTATGGTTTTCCTTAGTCTAACGCAATTACAATTGTGCTAAAAACACTACTTGGAATTAAGACCTCTGGTTACTGGAAACAAAATCAGAGACAAGGAGTAATCAGCATCTTAAAATGAAATTAAAAGCTTGAAGACGGTTTGCAAGGCTTCTGATTGTTCTTTGGAGAATTTTATTAAAAAGATTATTCTCCAGGAGATATTTGCAGAGAAGAGTAGTTATTCCGAAAGAAGGGATTAAAAAGGCGTGTATCAGATTCACATTTGTAATAACAATGTATTCTGAAGCCAGTGAGGAGGCGGATTTTCAGGGCAAAACACAATTGTTCGGACTTCAGACAGTGCTGGAAAAAACAGGGCTTTTTTGTGGTGGGAGTAAACTTTGTATTAGTTCGTTTCCCGTCTTGAGACTGTACCTTGGTATAAAATAGATGAATTTCAATAATCATATCTGAGAGAGAGACTCAGTCGACAACTAGTTCGAAACGGGAATTCCTCCTAATGACTCTCAACTCCTACTCCGGCACTCAACACTTACTAATGACAACACGCTACAGAATCCTCAACTGAACTCTTAACAATAGCATCATTTCTGATTCGAGACAAATCTTTTGTCAAGAGTCATGCGCCTTTGGCCCAGTTGCCAATTTGCAGCCTTTGTCCGAAGCTTTCTCAAAGAGATTTCAGGAAGTTTGTTATTCCAGCAACTGCTGATTGATTCCCTTGCGGAAACATCTCGGTCTGATTAGGGACCATGCTTCCTGAATTGTTAACAGAAAACTTTGGAAAAACGACTACAATGTTCAATTCGTGGAAAAATGAAAATAAGCAAATTTTGGGTAAAAGCCGCCGGGAGACGATTTTGGTCAGTGGGCGAGTTGTACGACAAATAATATTACTTTAAGGAATATTAAATTTAAGAACGTCAAACCCAGGGAGTCCGATTTCAACAACTCCCTCGCAAAGCCTTTAATCCTGGTGAGAAATCTGGAAGAAAAACATTGACTCTCTAGAACCGAGTCTGTGGAAGGTCCTAAATGGCTTCCTGTTCTTTTGTTGGAGTTTAGGAAGGTCGTTCAACTGAAAAGTCGACCAATTACCAGCTCTTTGTCAAAAACGTATTATGGCACAAGAGGGCAAGAAACAGTTTGCTCGAGATAAAAATAAAACCATCCGCAGTGTCGTTTTACTCAGGCTGTTGTGTGATTGTTGGGACCGTTTTAAAAGAAGAAAAATGTAAATAACAATTTTGTGCGCAAATTAGGAAATCTTGATGTTGTTGACTTCTGAACCACACTTTCCGACTTTCGTCTCTATTTGCAAAAAATTGAAATTTTATTTATTCCAGCTTTGGAGAACAATGGATATTTCTGTCCCGAAGAAAACAACTAATTTATTAACTTTTGATCCCGGCACGAACGAGTTTCGCTGCTTCTAATGCAATTTCGGTGTCTTTCGAAAGGGCTTTTCCTTGATTCGGGAACGTGCTTTTCATTATTTTTTTCTAAAAGTAGAAACGATTCGAAGAACTGAAAAATATTACACCGACATAGCATATAAATGAAAAGCGAGATGGAGGAAGTAAAACGAGAAGTTAAAAATGTTTTCAAAAACTACTCAAGAAAATAGTTCCCAGGAAGCTACTTGACGTGAGTACAGGAAAGATCATCGGTCAAATCTGCCTGCATAAATCATACATCACGTTTTCGAACAAAGTGTCAGATGTGATGATTTTCTCCTAGTCGTTCAATCGAATTTTCCATTTAATTGAACAGGAGCCGCCTCAATTGTCCTCTATATAACCTTTGATTCCAACTCATTTCCCATCCACTTTACTTTTCCGAAACTTCCACCATGAATATCAAGCTCCACTATCTCGATGTGCGTGCCCGAGGCGAATCCATCAAGCTTTTCCTCAAGTACGTCAAACAAGATTTTGAACTCGACAGTTTTGGGTTCGCAGAGATGAAGGAGAGAAACAAGGGTTTGTGTTTCTGTTACTTTTCGATCCTACTGAACCCTTTTCAGAGTCCCCTAACCACAAGTGTCCCTGGGTGACCATCGACGGGAAGGAACTTGCTGAGGAGTTCGCGATTCTCCGCTTCCTGAGCAAGAAACATGGTCTCTACGGAAAGGACGACTGGGACGCTGCCGAGATCGATATGATAGCTGACATGTTCAAGGACCTCATTGCCTCCACAGTCCCCTACCTGAGAATTGCTAACGGCGCCATCCAAGGAGATCTAGATACCTCAAAGAAGGAGGTCCTTTTCCCGAGCTTCGAGAAATATCTTCCCTCCTTCATCAACTTTGTCAAGAACTCTGGAACTGGGTTCCTCCATTCTTCCGGTCTTAGTTGGGCCGACTTTGTTGTTGCCAACTGGATAACCAGCTACGTCAACTTCGACGACGAATTCAAGACAAAGTACCCTGAGCTCATCGAGTACCAAACCAAAGTCTACGATCTACCCGGAGTCAAAGAATATGTCGAAGAAAGACCACACAGCTTTTTGTAAAAAAGGTCACATTCGCGGCCCTTGAACAAAAATGAGTTCAAAAACATGGAAAACACGTTTTTCAAAACTGGAATTGTTTTTAAAAAACTTCGAAGACAAGAAATAACTTTCTCTTTAATCGTGTTAGAACAATTAGAAACAACATTTGTACAATCGCTTGGCAAATAAACTTACCAGTAGTGAGATCAATGGAATACCCTTCATGAGGTGGAAACCAGCTTTCTCTTTAGGAGCTAGAAAGAATAAGGTTATGAGGATTTTAGATCTAAAGCTCACCGATCCCAAAGAAGAAGAATTGGGGTCAATTTTATTCCAGATGACTTGCTGACCTTCCGCCGCCTCTGGGAGTTTTGGCAAATCGAGTGGTTCGTCAGCGCCGGTTTTGTCGCAGTATTCACGATGAAGATTCACCAGCTCACTCGTGGCAGTATCGAAGATGTTCTTCAACTCCGTAATTGCTGTAATTCCGGAAGCCAGTCGAGTGTAATGTTCAATTGCATCGTCCGTGTAGTAGATATGGTTTGCTGAAGCAAAGACCCGATAAAAATGAACAGAAAGAGAACCCACTAATGTTCAGGTTGTCGCACACGGATTCAATATTGTTCCTCTTCTTCTGGTTTACGTTACTCAACAGCCTGATCTCCTGAGATCTGAAGTGCGGACCCAAGGCAGTTCTGCTAAAGAATCTCAAAGCAGAAGTGTCTTTGGCAGGTTCAATTTGCTTTGTGTAATCTACAGTCGATTCGACCGCAAACTTGACAGTTTTCTGAACCACGGGCAACTTTCCTTCTGGAGCAGAAGACGAAGATCGTTGGGACACCTGGGCCTTCTGAACAGGTGCGGCTGGAACCGTTGGGGTCTGCGGAACGGAGCCGTGGATCGGCTGGATATGCGGTCTCTGGTTCTCGATAGCCTCGAGATCAGGCAGTTGAATCAGACAGTCACGCAGGAGCATAAAGTCGTTGAGGATTTGACCTTTCGATCGGTCATAATAGTGTTGGAACCATCTCAAATTGAACAAATCACTTTGCCAATCGTACTGAGAAGCGAGATCTGGCTTCCTTCTAGCTTCACAGAGAGAGTCGAAGAGGAAGTGGAATTTTTGGCGGATTTCGTACACCGACCTTCTCCGATTGTGGAAAACATATCTGTCCGCTATCAGAACCCAGCTGTAATACAAATATTTAGTTCATACATTGACGGTAAGTGAAAACATACTTTGTGCTGTATTTCTTGTACATCTCGATCAAGTACTGATATTCCTCCTTCGACCATCCCGGTTCCTTTAGAAAAGCCTCGTATTCCGCATCATTGAATGCCAATATTGAGAGAACTTCGGCATTCACACGCTTCGGTCTTAGCTCACCCCTGAAAGCGTCGGATTCTCTTACAAACTTTTCGACAACCATTCCATCAGCTCGCTTGATCTCCTTCTTCACCCAATTCCTCGGCTTCCTGGTTTTATCAATATCGCTCGTCCTCCATCTCAATCTCGTACTCGGACGATGAGCCTTGACACAGTCCAGAACAGAAATATCCTTCGGGTTCTTTAATAGAATATTCAAAACCTCGGGATCTTCAGTATCCTGGTCGAACAGTGGATTGTCGTTAGTAGTATAGTCATAGCAGATCGGGTCTTCAGGGTCGGAGGACAGACGGTGATATATCCTCGAGTAAAACTCAAGTTCTTCGACAAAAGGCTTCATAAAGGGTATTCTGGAACGGCTTCAAGCAAATTGAGCGCGTTCAAGAAAGCGGAGTTGAAATAATAGTCCGCACTTTGCACGCGACAATCGCTCAAGTGGAGAGACGTATTTTGAACGATTTCCGATCCTTTTACTTGTAGTTCCCTCTTTCCTGCATCATTTTTGTCTTAACACCTCTACTGCCTGAATGCGTAATTATTTCTGAGTTCTCATATATGGAACCTTGAATCGAAAAGGTTTTCATGTCTGATATATGATTTTGGCCCCTCTTTTTCTGTCAGTAATTAATCTTTTTAGATGTCAGAATTTGCTCATGTTGCTCAGAATCTCCAAGCCGTGTTGACGACGATCGCTCATGAGTCTTCTCGACTTGGAAGACAAGTTCCTCGACTAGTCGCCGTGTCCAAGACCTTTCCACCGGAAGCCATAGTTGTCGCTTACAAAGCTGGCCAGCGGCACTTCGGAGAGAACTACGTCCAAGAGCTCTGCACGAAGGCGGAGGTTCTGAAGGACCAGTGCCCGGAAATCAGATGGCATTTTATTGGTAACTTGCAGTCCAATAAGGTGAGATTTGCTTCCATTCGTTTAGAATTATCTTACTTCTCGTAGGCGAAACAAGTAGCAAAAGTACCGAATCTAGAAATCATCGAGAGTGTCCACAGCATGTCTCAGGTCATCCAACTCCAGAAGGCCTTGGCGGAGAGCTCAAAGAAGTTGAATATTCTACTAGAAGTTAACACAAGTTCCGAAGAATCTAAAGGAGGAGTTCCGCCTTCTGACATCGTGAGCCTCGCAGACCAGATCATCAAACAAGCTCCAAACCTCTTGATTAAAGGACTGATGACTATTGGATCGGTCATGGAGAGCAGCAAACAAGGCGAGAACAACGACTTCCAGAGACTCGTTGCTGCCAGGAAAGAATTGGCCAAGGCTTTGAACCGAGAAGAGACTGAATTGGAGCTGTCCATGGGCATGAGTAGCGACTATGTTACTGCCATCGGGTACGGCAGCACCAATGTCAGAGTAGGGTCCGCCATCTTCGGAAATAGGAATTATGGAACCAAGTAGTTTCGGTATTTATTGTTCTTTTTGGGTTGTAATTGTAGATAAAGTCATTTGGAGAGAACCAAGTTAATCCTGTTGAGGAAAGAGTCAAAATTCCGGATAAGCGATCTCGCCGCGAAAGCTGTCAGCTGAATGTTTCATCTGTGGAGTTTGAAAAACGTGTAATCGTCTCGTTCTCTGGATCTTCGTTCCTCCACTTTTGTGATTCACTTTTCTTTTTCTAGCAATTGCATCGAATCGATGCTCGAAGGACTTGTCACATGGGTGTTGAATAACTACGTCGGCGAGTACTTGGAGAACCTCAATGCCGATCAGCTTTCCATCGCCTTACTCCAAGGTTTGTCCCGTCCATCTTTTCTATTTGGATTGCTTTTGATATATGAATCTTTGTTTCCAGGTCAGGTTGAGTTGGAAAATGTCCCCCTCAAGAAAACTGCTCTCAGAAAATTCGACATTCCTCTTCAAGTACGGTCTGGCATCATTGGCAAATTGACGTTGAGTATCCCTATTACTCATATGAGAAGCGAGCCATGGATTCTGAAGATGAGCGACTTGCTGATTCTTCTGGGACCGTCAGACGGAGTGTACGACGCGAGCGATGTCGAAGGATATGAGCTCAACAAGAAAGAACAGCTCCTTGAAGCTTTAGAAAATATCCACAAGGTGATTGGCTTTTATTTCTCCTGGTTTTATGTTTATTTTCAGCAACAACTATTGATTAATCTCGGATATCCCATCAAAGACGACACCACTCAAAACCAATACTGGGGCGCTTCTCTGGTTTCCGCGGTTTCCAATAACATCCAATTGATTCTTTCCAATGTGCACATCCGATATGAGGATGATGTCACGATGCCAGACAAGACTCCCTTCAACTTCGGCATCCGGATCCAACACATTTCGGTACAGACGACGAATTCCCAGTGGAAGCCGGAGTTCGTTCAACCATCGGAAGGAATCAATACTTTCAAGAAGTTGGATATCAAGGGCTTATCGGTGTTTTGGAATTGTCAGCAACACGTGCTGTCCAAGATCGAGAACTACACAGATCTGAAAAACATGATGTCTCCAGAAAACACGAAGGACAACCAGTTTATCCTGCAGCCGTTTTCGATGCAGGCGAGGATGGAGAAAAACTCCAGCAAATTTCCGTTGAAGTCCGTCCCCGCAATCCCGAGGTTCAAGTTTGATCTGAGGCCAGAGAAAATCAATATCGAGCTATCCAAGAAGCAGTTAGCGCAGATTCGTCTATTGACAAGAGAATGGGCCCGATTTGATAGAGCAAGACAACATCGGAAGTGGCGACCTCTACTTCCTGTCAAGGGAAAGTGAGTATTTATTTCTTTAAATGCCTTTTCATAATAAAATTGCAGTGTTGCTGCATGGTGGAATTTCGCGATTAATCGGGTTCTGGAAGAAACACATCAGAGAAAAAAACGATGCACCTTGGAATTCCTTCTACTCCGAGCTAGACATTTAAATGGTTACTGCAGAGCTTATAGAAAGAAGTTGGAAAATTACCTTACTGAACAGACGACTACTCCTCCATCGGAGAGTCGGAAAAACAGCGTCAGCAAAAGACCGTCATTGTCACCTGCTGCTGTGGACGACACTGCTTTTATGAAGCAGATTGAACATGACTCCCAATTCACTTATCATGAACTTCACTTGTTTAGAGAAACGGTTTTCAGGAGGATGATGAAACAAAAGAACGAAGAGAGGAAAACAAAGGAAAGGGCTGCGGGTCTGCTGACGGATGGGGACTCTACTCCCGATACATTTGAATTGGTTTCTCCAGACACAGATATAAAGAAGGGGGTTCTAGATGAAGTAGAGGGGAACCCGAATACTCCTCAAGGTCAAGGATTATACGGATGGTTTACAAGCTGGTTTTCTCCAGGGGCAAACAGCGAAGAACAGACAGATGAAGACGACGTTAATGAAGCGAATTTCCTTCAAATGTGGCCGAATATTCAAGAGAAGGATTTGCCTCCGAATCTTAAGAGAGTCGAGAAAAGGATCGAAGAAGAGATTCTGGATGTTTTGAATGAATCTTGGGACGATTCTACTGTTTTGAGGAGAGATAATCTGTTGGCAGAAATTGTACTACGGCTGGAAAGGATGATTGTCAGATTCGTCGATGAGGAAGCTAATGGGAGCAGCAGAGTGATTGCGATGGATATGAGACAAGTAGCAAGCAGGCTCCAATTGTCACCGAGAGAGCATCGAACAGAAATCTCGTTGTCTGTTGGCGACATGAGTGTGCAGAGACTCAAAGTGACTCCTAATATGTCGGAAGATAAAGCTGATATTCAAAGTCTTTCATCTGAGTTCGCTGAAGATGAGGAGGAGTCTCTGGTGTTTGGTTTCGGAGCTATGCCGAAAATTACTCCACAATTGTTATTCGCGATTGGAAGAGCGAGAGAGGATACTGGAGATTCCGTAGGAGAGATAGAGAGGACAGAGAACATGGTCTTCATGACCGAGGGAGAGCAGAAATCGAAGAAACCTCTGTTCCAGATGATTTACAGAAGAATGGCTCCGAGGTTAAATGTCCTTCATGAATTGGACGCAAAACTCGCTCCAGTGTCTGTTATATACGATGAAGATGCGGTTGACGGAATAGCCAACCTCTTCGACACTGAATCTGCCATCTTTGAGAATAAGCTCCAGATGGTCGACGAAGACTTTACCGGCTTGGAATCTGTGGGCGAGACTCAGTGCTATTTGAACTTCTCTATTCCTTCGGTCTTGTTTGAGCTTAGAAGCAGGAGAACTTCCTTGGCTCAAAATAGTCGTGGTGCAATATCCTCTCCTTTCGCCTGTGCAACGATTTTGAATATGGATATCGGGATTTCGAAGAATGAGCCACTTCTGACGAGGTTGAAGATTGGTTTCTCGTCTCTTGTCGTTGATGATCTGTATGAAAAGACAAGTACTATGCCTTTGATTCGGACTGTAGAAAGCACAAAGTCGCTTTCAAGTGCGTCATCGCTGTCGAAATCCTGTTCCGAACTTCATGAAGAAAGCCAAAAGTTTACTACCTTGTCTTCTTCGTTGCCGAGTAAGCTTGAATTTAAACCAGGTTTGTGTTTGTAGTTTTTGAATTCACTTATTCATCAATTCCAGTTTTCAATGCTCAACCTCAATTGCCTCAGCCAACTTTGCGGTCACATTTTCCAAGGAAAAATACGACAGCTATACCTGTCTTGGATAATGACTTTGGACTACATATTTCTGACAGGCCTACTTTGAGTTTTATCTTTGTAGATCCCAAACATCCTGAATATGAATCAAAGTATTCGAAGGTTTGTCTCGGAGCGTTATGTAACTCAGAGTAAGGTGGTGTTTCAGAGGAATTGTATTGTTGATGCGGAAGTTGCTGGAATTGATGTTGCGATGAATAGACGAAGCTGGACGATGTTGCTTGACTTCTTCGGAGCCTTAGGGGTGAAGCCGGAGAATGTGGATGTCGACTATGACCAAATATCGATGACATCAATTGACGAGAAGTACATGGAACTCTTGTTTGGTCCTGGAGGCAAGGATATAAAAGCGGATCCAACTAAAAGTTCTCCGACTCGAACGAAAGCGGGGAAGAGGACCGATTATTTGCTTCATCTGAAATTTGCGATTTCTACTGGGAGGATCTTCATGACTTATCCCAAAAATCAAACCCAGCTGGGAACTTTGACCTTGAATTCACTTGGTCTGGATGTCAAGTTGAATATTGCAAACCCTCGCGAACCGATGTTGATGAAGATTTTGGCTTCGGAGATGTTTATTCATGACACCACTCCCTTTTACTCTCGATTCTATTCAGAGAGATTGGCGTTCAAATCCAAAGCTCATGGGAGACCTAGTGAAAGTGAGGACTCGAGAAAGATCGTGATTGATGTTCTGAAATACAGGACTAATGATCCGGATCTGAAGCGAGATTGCGATATGAAATTGAAGGTAACTGTATCTGAGTCTGCTCGTCTCTATTACATCCACACTCACCGATTCTTTTGTGGATTGCTAGACTTTTGGTTTAACTTTGCTGATCTCCAAGACCAAGTCAGGAGGATGAATGAACAGGTGAAGGACTGTGAAGACCTCCAAAAGATGAGGACAATTGTTGATTTGACTTTCCCCGGAGGTGTCTCGCTTGTCTTGCCGTTGAATCAGTTTAGTGACCAAGTGATTGTCCTGGAGACATCAAAAGTTGTGGTCAAGAACAATTTCCAGCTAGCTACTCAGACTCCCGATCTGGCTGAGCAATGTGTTGAGAACAAATCTATCGATGGAGATTATGATTGTCTGTTGGAAAAGATGCAAGTCGAGTGCTCGGATATCTCGATTCATGAGGGTTTCCGTCTCTCTGTGGACAAAGATAATGAGATGAGGTCGGACTTTTCTGATGCAGCATTTCCAGTAAAGATTGGTCAGGGATTCTTCCAGAACTATTTCTTTGCTATTGAAAAAGACGGGATTCTTACGAGAAAATACAATCTTTATGTTGACGTCTTCAAGAACCTTTCATCGTTCATTTCCCACAACGTCCCTGATCTAACGGTTTTTACCAAGTTCGACAATGTGGACTTGTTGTTTTCAACTAACTTCTACTGTGTTTTGAGGGGATTTTTGGAGAAAAATTTGGGTGAACAACTGATTCCTGTTCCTGAGACAGTTCCGATTGAAGTGTTGCAGAATCCAGAAAAAGGATTTGCTGTGGCAGCCGGGAAATATCCGAGTCTCTCTTTCCGGCTTTCTTTCCAGAATGTGCAGTTTCATTTCTTAGTTCCTGAGAATCCGAGGTTCCCAAGACCGGGGATGTTCAAAAAGTTTGGTCGGATGGTTCTCCACAAGGCCCGTATATCCTTCGACTCCTACATTGATAATATGTCGGAATTTGATCTAATCTGTGAGTCGACAGAACTCGTTGATACAAGATTTGAGGATCTTCCTGTGGAGGAAACTGAGAACGCTTTCCCTCTGATTCTTCAGCCAAGACAACATCAACAAACGACTGACGGACCCTCGTTGAAACTCATGTCTGAAGCTCACATCATGATGAGGAAGGATGAAGCTCCAGTTGTTACTCTTGTTCTTCAGAACAGCAGAATAGTCTTGATTTTGGATTGGTTGAACAACGCAAAGGACTTTTCCTTGCTGAATACTTCCTTCGTCCCTCCAGAAGAACCAGGAATTGCTAAATTCGGATATGGCATGCCGAAAGAAGGAATTGTGACGAGGTTGCTTGATTCCAAGACCCCCTTAATCCCTCAGCAACTTCACACTGTCACTTTGAAGATCACTCTTCGGGATTCCGATTTGATACTACTTGAAGAACCAAAAGACAAGAATAGTTTGTCGTTATTCTGCTCCACAACTGCTCTTCTTAATCTCCATGACCAGCATGGAGTCTTTGAGGCTAATTTGGTGATCCAGAAGATGAGTTGTGCTTGGTGCGTTCTCTCGAGTGAGGAAGCGACTAAATGCCAAATTTCGAATGACTTTTCTGCCAATGTTACCGTTCAGAGAGACATCAAACCTTTGAAGCAACAAACAGCTGAATTGGCCACTCAGACTGGGGTTAATAGTGTTCAGTTCGTGGAGAAGTTTTTGCCGAAACAGAAGTTGAACGTTGAAATGAGTGAATTGGTGGCTCGTGTTTCATACAAGGATATTCTTGTAGTGAAAAATGTTCTGCAAGGATCGTTGAGTAGATTGCAATCGTCATTTGAGAATTCTGTGATTCCGAAGAGATCGGATATCCCCGGAAGACCACCATTTGTGATTCAAAGTGCTCTCTTCGCTTCCGAACATCTTTGTTTCTGGTTCCTGGATGATTCTCAAGGAGTAGCTTTGCCTGTGTTGAGATTTATCTTTTCCAATGTTCATTTGGAGCATATTATAGATGAACATATCACTTCGAAGCTGCAGATTGGAATCGATTACTTTAACCAACGGGTCTTTGGATGGGAGCCGTTCATCGAGCCTTGGGAGATCAATGAATGGACAATTCGATGGAAGAAGAATCATCTCAACATGGTTTTGTATCCTAATCCCGAAAGTCCCTTGAATTTCAACATCACCCACACCTTGGTTCAACAAGCGAAGCAGTTTCATTCTAAATGGGCATCAATCAAGAAGAATCTGGATAGAGACTTTAGAAACCTATGTATCAGGTCGAGAGCCGATCATCTACCATATTTACTGAAGAATGAAGCTGGAAGTGATCTGCTGTTCACTACAGATGTTATGGACGTCAACGATGCTCGACTTAAACAACGAAAATCCACGGCGAAATGGTTCTCTGCTGCTGCAGGAAACAGTTGTACCTTTGAATTCCCTACAAAGAGGTTGATTGTTGTAAGTTTTCATTTATCGATGTATAGTCTATACTACTCATCCCATTGTAGCGTGAAAAGAATAGTGAACCAAGACAGTTGATCGTTCGAGTTGATGGATGGGATGAGATCTCCCCAGTGGATGTTGATTCCGTTGGTACTTATTTCCGTGTAACTCGAATGGCTAGTACTGGAATGAAAAAAGATGCCCCACGAGCTAGAGTTGTTGTTGCTGTGACAATGGATCAGGATGGAAGGAAGGTGGTAACTATTCGTTCAGCTCTTCTGACTGTCAACGAACTTCCTGACCCTATCCTTCTGAAATTCAGCAACAAGTCAGTGACCAATAGTCAGGATTCGACGGAGATCAAGCTCGAAGCTGGCAGTAGACTCTCTGTTCCTCTGCAGTTTGTGAATGCCGAGATGGAATTCCTGCCTTGTTCTCCACTGACGCCAGTTGGAAGTCAGAATGTTGATTGGAGATCTGCAAGAACTTCTGGAGACGTTGTCAATAAAATGTTTAAATTCCGAACGAATTCTCCTGATAGTGCTTACTGGTGAGCTTTTCGGTGTTTGTGTCTCGATAATAGTTGATGTTTTAGGGCATGTGTTTCCGTGAAACGCGAACATTATCCAGAGTACGAATCTCTGTCTGGCCATACAATTGTCTTTGTTCCTCCGTTGACTTTGTTAAATTTGCTACCTGTTGAGATGGAACTTGTAATTGGAGACAAGATACGGTATTCTGTTGCTGCTGGTGATCGACTGCTTATTATGGACGTTGACCTCAGTCAGTCAATGTTGGTTTCTGTTAGGACAGAGCAATTCAAGTCAGTTAAACCGATTGTAATTCACCAATTGGCAGAAAGAGAATCGGAAGATAGACAAATTGAAATTCCGATGATTGACGGAAAGAACAGACCCTTGGGTATGTATGCCAGTATTTACGCAACTCGTGGTGGAGGTCTTCATTTGTCCATCTGGGTGCCTTATTGGATTGTGAATCGATCGGGCATCCCTCTCATTATCAAACAGGAAGCGACAGACAGTGAAGCAGCTGGTCAATTCCAAGATCACGAAAGAGCCAAGGACAGGAACCCGTTGATGTTCTCATTTGCTGATGAAAATTGTCCTCTGCAGTGCACTGTCAGAGTAGGGAACAAATTTGAACGAGATCCAGAATACAAACCTCAATTCTGTAAGAAGTTCTCATTGTCTTCTGGAGTCCAAGCTGTGAAACTGCTATTGACACATGAACAGCAAGCTACTCTGATGTACGATGTTGGTGTTGAAGTCCGTCAGTGCACAGGAAGGTATAAGGATACACAAGTGGTTCTCTTTACTCCAAGATACAGACTGAATAACCAGTCTTCTACTCAACTATTTGTTTGTCATCAAGAAGACATTGATCGTCTCAATCAACATGTTCCACTGGCCTCGAAGTGCAACCTAATTTGGCATGAGAACTTTGAAGACAAGAGGAGATTATGTGTCAAAAGAGTTGATGTTCCTCATTGGTCTTGTCCTTTCCGACTTGACCAAATTGGAAGTTTCCATGTGACGATGAGGAGTCGTGACGAAACTCCTCAGTTTGTCAGAGTTGAAGTTGCTTTGTCCGGAGCTTCCTTCTGGGTTACATTCACAGACGCTATTTATTTTCCTGCTCCAATTAAGATCAGAAACGCTAGTAATGTTCCGGTTTTGTATCAGCAAGCCTCGAAAGAACATAATCGATTCAGAACAATCTGCAAGGCGAATAGCACCGTTGATTATTCCTGGGATGATCTCTACGGTGAGAAGCTACTCACTCTTCAAGTTTATGAAAATAAGTCTCATTCATATGATCCTTCGAAACCGAAGAGAGGACTTCCATTGACCTATGACAATTATCTATATATTCAGTATGCTCCCTCTTTTGCTCGATCAAGAGAAAGAATGGATGCCCAATGCGAAGAGCATGACCTTGTTCTGGAGGTCTTAGTCAATGGAAAAGTTGTCTTGAATCCCTTGAACATTGCTGACAGTAGTCAGAGACAGTTGTGGAAACATGCTTCTGATGGGACATTAGAGAATGTCGGGATGAATCATACTGCAAAACAAGGAGAGCGGTTTGTATTGGATGTCTTGGAAGCTTCTGGATCTGCATTAATGGTTGTGAACAGGACTGAAATGAGAAACGCTACCCAAAAATGGAAGTTCACGAATGATGGACGGCTTTCTTGTGGATTGAAGGATATGTATGTTGAAAACGTTGGGAAAAGCAAAGTTGTTTTGTCGAAGGCCAAGGCAGAAGCACCCAGAAGTAGTTTTGGAGTTCCTGTTACCCAGCAATTTGTGATGCAGCATCAGAAACCTGGTTCGGGAACACTCGATGTGGAATGTCTCCATGTCGGCCCCACTTTGGTTGTTCAGATCACAGATAGAAAGGACTTGAACGGAACCGTGAATTTGCCTTTATCCACAAGTATCGACAGTGTGTTAAGTGGTCAATTAAGATCCAAATCCCCAGCTCGAGGGACGGTGTTGGCTCAAAGGATTTCACGCGAGAGACAGGATAGTGGCACTTGTCTTTCTCCTGATATTCCGTGGAATATTGATGCGGAAATCGGGATGGCAGCAGGAATTGGGATTTCCCTAATCAGTGGTCATAACGAAGAACTTATTTACGCTAGATTCCAAGGTGTCCAAATGCATCTTTGTAGAATTGAGACGACGTATCAAGTGACGGGTCACGTTAACTTGATCCAGATCGACAATCAAGTTCTGATGACGGAACGTTGGCCGGTGTTGTACTGTCAGGTAAATTCGCTGAAAGATGTTGATGACGAAGCTTTATTGGATCCGAAAAATATCAATATCCCGATGAAACCGGCATTGAAATTGGAAATGAACTGTACTCCCAAGCAGCACTATGATGCCTTTGATGTAGGTTTTTAAGCTTTCAAATTCCGATAATTTTCCATTTTTAGTGCTTCCGAGTCAAGTTATGTGATATGTGTATCTTGCTTGACGAGACTCTTCTTTGGAAGATCTTTCAATTCATTCAAGAAACAGATGCAGCAGATGTTGTTAGCCAAAATTCTTTGAATATGCCCCCAAATATTGAACCAGATATGAATGTCCCAGGAACTTCGGACGGAGCTCCCACAAGGAGATGTTATTTTGGAATACTGGATCTAGAAGTTGGAAACGTTGCTTTAACTGTCATTACTGTTGCCAAGAACGGGCTTCCAAAGGACTTGCAGTTATTGAAGAGACAGTTTAACATCAAGCTGGTCTCCTTTGAGAACGCTTTGGTTACCCTTCCAGCCTTCAGACAATTCCATTACTTCGAAACTTTAAAATTCTTGATTGCTTCTTTGAGTAAATTTTACATGAGTAAGTTTTGGTTTTTTGAGTCTTTTAAGATGTTTACTTTTAGTGGAACTTCAAAAGCAGACCATGAACATTATATTCACCATGGATGCTTTCGGAAACCCTCGTGGATTGGCGACTGATTTGAAGGAGTCCTTCCAGGGTCTTCTTTTTGAAGCTGATATTACAGGCTTTGTTGCTGGTCTCGGTTATGGTGTCACGAATTCACTTTCGAAAGTAGCCTCTTCGATGTCCCATGGTGTTGGATCTTTGACTTTCGATGAGCAACATGAATTGATGAGAAGAAGACTTTTGAAACAACCACAATCGGAGGGCAATGCTGCGTTATCTCACCTATGTAATGGTGTTAAGGGACTGGGAGTTGGTGTCTTCGGAGGATTGACAGCTATAGCCAGAAATACGAGCAAAGCAACGAAGACGGATGGGTTCTTTGCTGGGGTTGTTAAGGGAATCGCGACTGGAGCTGTTGATACTGTGACGAAACCGGTCCAAGGAGTTTTTGATTTGCTAGAAGGAACTGCTAGTGCTGTCAAAGAAGTTGTTGGAAGTCAGCAACGTAAGTTGGTGTATTTTTTCTTGTTTAATTGCTACGGTTTTAGTGAAGAAATCACGATTCTCAGACCAAAGAATGCGATTACCCAGAGTTTGTACGAACCTTCAGTCTCTATTGCCTCCTTACTCTGTGATATTAGCTGAGGCTCAGCAAGAACTTCTTAGAATCAATGGATACACGACAACGGAGATGTTGTTGGATGTGGAATTGATTCTGAAAAAGAAGGATCATGATTCTATTGAACAGCGAGTCCTCATTTGCTCGGATCAATGCTACTGCCTTAGACAAATTAACGATAATCCGGCCTCTGTCGTTCAGAGAATCGCCTACAAGTACTTCAAGAATATCTCCGTCGACCACGCAACGAACGTCGGTCCTGGTCTCGTTTGTATCGCTGTCACCTATGACTCTAACCAGAAATCAATGGCGAGCCCCAGATTGGTTTGCGGAGATCCAGAAACGGCCAGACGACTTTGTGAGAAAGTTCTGAGAGCTAAACAACTCTACGATCACAGCAAGAGGACACTGGCCGTCAAGGAAGATTTTGATGTTCTCCAGATTTAATATTTTTCGAATATCACCTAGTCGACTAAAGAGCTGATCCAAATCGTTCCACTAGTTAGCTTTATTGTTTTAACATGATATTCCGAAGCTAATATGGGTAGGTTTTGATTTCATTTAAATTAGCTGGTGAAAATTATTTATTGAATAAAGTGTCCTTACTACTGATCGAGAACTGGAGAAATTTGTTTTGGGGCTGAAAGATGAAATGTTCTGCAAATGATATCGTGAAAACGACGGAAATACAGCCTTACTGTCGCAATCATTTGTTCTCTGATACTTTTCAGCACTTGAGCGAATTTTTCGAACTTAAATCAAGTCAATGTCATACTACAATATCATCGTTTATTTTGTAAGATTGATGACCGAATAAGATCTTAAAATCATCATTTTTCTTTTTTCGTTAATTGAATTCCTCTTGTTCCTAGTCTATCTTCAATTAGTTTGGTTAAATGGACGAAAATAACAGGTTTCTTCGAGAAAATAGAACTTTCGGAAAAGGGGATAAAAGTGATCCCGATGATGCGGAGATCAGTTTAGTCATGGAGAAATCTCAGAGACGAACGGCCAAGGAGTTTTTTGTCAAGTACTTTCTTCACGGTAAAGTTGAGACTTTTTTCTCTAAAAAACTGTTTTACAGGTCAGCAACTAACTGATGATGAAAACCAGAATTCTATAACCTCGAACGAGGTTTCTTTCGACTTCGTCTTGCTCCAGAAATACCGTAAATTCTTCGCTTTCTTGATCCCCTTCGTCATCGCCCAATTTGTTTGGTGGAGTCTCGCCTTAAGATTTGAGTTCCTTCCTCTCTACGAGACCCACTGGCAGATGCCCGTGACGATGATCGGAGGAGCCATAGTGGCCGGGATGACTGCCGAGGGTGGTGGAGCCATTGCTTTCCCTGGTACATTTTTTATCATTTGTTTGTTTTCATTAGTTAATCTATAGTAATGACCTTCATCCTCCACACTACACCTAAAACAGCTAGGGACTTTTCACTGATGATCCAGGCGACAGGCATGTCCATGGCTTTCTTCGCTATTTTCTTCATGAGGATCCAAGTGGAATGGAGAGCCATCCTTTATGGACTCTCCGGGGCCATTCCCGGTCTCATCATCGGGTTCAAAACTCTGGATCAGGTCCTCGCGGCACCCGAAAAGAAGATGCTCTTTGTCTCGATCTGGTCGGCCTTCGCTATAGCCCTCTACATCCTCAACAGAGAGAAGAAGAGACAGACAGTTACAGTAATCCAGAATTTCTCTCCTTCGAAGGCAGCAACATTGATCCTAACGGGGTTTATTGGAGGAATCTTCACTTCCTTCGCCGGCTCTGGATTGGATATCTGTGTCTTCTCAATGATCACTCTGTTATTCAGAGTCTCCGAAAAGACAGCCACGCCCTCCACAGTAATAGCGATGGCTTTGCTTTCTCAGTTTGCTGTTTTCTGGAGAGTCGTCATTGACTACGACATCGATCCAATTGCCGTGGACTATCTGAAAGTATCTGCTCCTATCGTGGTCTTCTTCGCTCCGTTCGGGTCCTTCATTGGATCTCATTTCCATCGATTGGTAAATCTCCAAAAAAGAAATTGAATAATTCATTTTTTTCAGACTCTAGCTTGGCTCGTGTGTCTATTGGAGATCGCGGCATTTGTCGGATTTCTCGCGACCAGACCTACAGTAATTCTATTGGGAACGTCAGTTGGTATCTTGATTGTCGGATTTGTCTTCTTCTATTTTCTCAGCAGAGCGGGCAAAAAACTGATGGGAAAAGAACAGGAAAAAACAATTATTGATTTGAAAGTGATTCAAAATTAAATTTACTGTATTTCATTTACATTTGATTGAAACCAAGCATATAGGAAATTCAGATTGCTGTTGAAAATCATCAACAATATCCAAGACATTTCAACAGTAGTTATTTTCAAATATTTGATGTTGCTCGTTTTTTGGAAGTAACTTCAGTAATATTGTGATAAAATGCATGTATTTTGTAAATAAAAATCGAATCGATCAATTTAAGGCTTTTAAAGTTAAAGTGAGGGGCATCAGTTACAAGAGAGATAAGAATGCAAGCTAAAAACTCCTCACATTCTCCTTTAAAGGCTGATATTGCCTGGGAGATTCACTTTTATTTGATATTTTTTGAATATTATATTTTCCAAAATGAGTTTTGATTTGACGTCTTCTCAGGATATTAATAAATACAAAGAAGACCAATATTGGTATGTGTGTTATGATTAATTTGTTTAAAATCCGGTTTCAGTACCGTCATATTACGAGTGAACTCGTACACTTGTACACCAGGAAAGCCAGTAATATTCTTCAACTGTCATACAGGAGATGGAGTAGGAGCTGTCTGTGTCGCTAAAAAAAGTATGCACGATGATGATTATAAACATTCACGTGGAGACATTGTCAGGTTCCATAATGTCAAAACAGCCAAAGACAAAGAGCGACGAAACAATGTGAACTGGGATTTGCAAGTCGACAAGTTCTCTGAAGTAGAATTAGTTTTCAGTCAATTGGATAATCATCATGTCCCAACAAAAATACTTTGTCTGAAAGTACAATCACCAAATTATGATGATTTATCTTCAAAATCCTTGCCTGTTTATCCTCAGGTATCTGGGGTTCCTCAAGGAAATGGTAAACCTTGTATTTTTTAAAATTAATTATACTTTCCTTTACAGTAATTGGCTTTATCAAGGAACCTTTCATCGAAGAACATTTTCAAGAACTTAAAGGTTTATGTTACGTTACGAAGATTGTTCTTTTCAAAGAACTAATAGAAATAACATTAATCATCTCCAGCACAGTCGGGCGCTGGCCAAAGTTTCTTCTGAATCCCGGTCAAGCAGTGTCCATTGGTGGAGAGGTGCATGACTATCCCCCTGGTACATATGCTAGATTTATCAAAAGAGAAGATCATCTTGACATCGCTACACCAGAAGAAGTAAAAGCTGCTTTGGACAAACCAAAAGAGGGTATATTGAAGAAAAGCCATGGCTCGAACATGAAAAGAAGCCCTTCTATGAACAACGTAAGATTCAAAGACACAAATTATTCCCGGAGAAATTAAAAGTTAAAAACAAGAGCAGTAAATTGATACAGAATTAATTTACATCATTGGAGATATTTTATGAGATATCTCCACAATAACAAAACAGTCTATATTAAGAAGCCTCCTATTGATAAAAATGAAATATATTAATTAATATTATGCTATCAAAAACAAATAATTTCAAATGTATTCAAGAATTACATGTATGAAGAAAGTTCATATTAAAGAAACTATAAGAGAATTCCATATTATTAAAACCACTGCGTATAGAGAAAATATACCAATTTGTCTTCAATTTTCGCGACAGGACTTAGAAGACATGAGAAAATACAATCTATGTAATATTTTTTGAACAATCTATGTCTTTTTAAAGATTGTAATGTCATTAACATGGAACTCAGTATCCACTGTTCATCTAATATCTTCCCGCATACGATAGTGCACCCAAGACTCCTTTGTAGACTTTCAAATGATTTTCCACCTATGAACTTTTCATGGAAAACGAATATCATTTCTCGAGTCTATACTAAAATGCCCTTCATTGTTGATTATGCCAGAATAAACTTGTAAATCTGACAATCCTAGATTCCATGAGCAAAGTACTACTGGCTCAGACCATCAGCAAAATTTTTATCATTGACCCAACACTTAAATGAGAAACATCCTCAGACTGTGATAAGAAAATACTCTTTGAAACAAATATCTGTCAATCATCGATTAAATCACAGATCCGAATTTTTATCTAGACATCATTCAAGTACCAAAAATCGACCTTTCAAATACTTAAACAGAATAAACCATTTTACAAAATAGCCAATCTGTGAAACAAGATCAGAGTTCCAATGATAACGACTGAGAATCAGCTAGCTCCTTGTAGCGCTGCTTCTCTTCTTTGCTGACATTCTTCCTGAATTGAGTCACGACGAAGGTGGAGAACTCGGACTCGTCGCCATCAAACTCAGTCTTCAATCTTCCTTCATTTTCCTTCCTCCAAAGATCAAATCCAGTCACCTTCTGGCTCCCTATCCCTGACACCGGTACTTCGTTCTCCTTTTGCTTCGGAAGCCCAAACGGAAGCTTGGCTTGAGTGGCTTTCGGTTGCGTTTGACCTGCTTTCTTGGCTTTCTGTTGCTGTTGCTTTGTATTAGACAGTCCGAAAGACATTGAAGCGAAAAAATCGTCAGTAGGAGCAGATGAATTTGACTGACTCGCATCACCGATTTTCTTGAACGGGTTTCTCGCAGTGACGATAGGAGAACTAAGACTCATATCCAGTTCCATGGACTCGTTAACTGTCGATCGAATAGTGATGGATTCTTCTCTTTGAGTCTGGAACAAATCCTGGCTTTCCTCGAAGACTGTCTTCTTTGCCGGAGGAAGCCCATAATCCTCCTTGTCATAGATTTTCTTCGTTGCCAATTGACTCGTTGTGCTTTTTCTCTTCAGCGTCACCGTCTTCATCGGAGCAAGAACAGGTTCCTCAGAATACAGATTGACACATGAGTTCTCTTCCATTTCATTTTTCGACAATCCAAATTCCTCAATCTTGTTCTTCAACGTTCCTCTTCCTTTCTTAGCGGCAAGGTTGCACATCATTTGGATTCCTTGATCAGTGTGAGCGATACTAGCGAGTTCATGAGCTCGATTCTCCTTCCCTGCATTCACAGCCAGACTGAACAGCTTCAACAATGTCGACAGATGCTCCTTGGCTAATTTCGCAATGTCTGCAGAATTTCCTTGTCCAAGAGATTTCGTCAGTTTCGAAGCCGAATATACTAATTCATTTCTCATCAAGTCACCTTCGAGAGCAGTTCTTCCGCTTTCCTTGTCACACAATGGCAGGTCCCATTTATCCGTCAACGGAACTAGTTTCTTCGAAGGAACAGGGAATGAACAACTCTTGCACAGCAAATACCTCATTTTGGGTTCCAGTAAATGAGAGTCGGAATCCAAGACCGCAATGGGCCAAAAAGTATGTTCTTCTGACTTCAAAACACCTGATCCTTCGAAAATCGGCATCCAGAAATTGGATGGAGCAAGTCTTCTGATCACAAAGTCAGAATCCATTGTGCAAATCTGTCCACCAGTGGAGAAACTCAACCAAGAGAGAGTTGCTTCCGGAGAAAGAGCAATTGGGGTGGACTTCAGTCTCTGAACCACATCCGGAGATCCGAGAAGAGCATTGATTCGATAAATGTCTGCTTTCAGTTGGTGTTCAACAGAGTCTTCCGAATGAACAATCAATCCACCTGTAGCTGTGGCAAGTACAAGAAAGTTATCAGAAGCTGTCATGGTTATCACAGGAGCTGAAATTGATCCAAGTCAATATAAAGCTACAGAACAAAGACAAACCGTCAGAACTGAACACTGCTCTCTGGATTCCGCAGATGGTGAAGATTCTCACATATCTCTCATTCGTGTAGACAGCGACAAAGTTAGATCCAACAGCGACGTTTTTGATTTCCTCATTGTCCGGCATTCTGACACTCCACCTTTTCGAATCCACATCGAAGGTACTGACAATCAAGACACAGAGACTCTCTCCAGAGGCCAAGGCAATCGCACTCCTGTTCAAGTCACCCATGGTGAATCCAGATTCACTGTTGTCCATCATGACTTCCGGATGAACTGAGGCGTCGTGGAACTCAATGAGCAAGTTGGAGGATCCCTCGGCATCGAAATTCTTTATCATACCAATAGCATTCCACTTCAAGTACCTTTCACCGTTCTTTTCCGGAGCTGAACCGGACACAAATGGTTTCAATAACCGAGTTTTAGTAGCGGTCAGGAGAGGTTGTTTCAATTTGCCGAGAGATTCCAGGACTTCTGGGGGGAGTTTGGGAGCAGGTGGTTCCTTTCTTTGAGAAAAACCATAGTTTTGCTTAATCTTGCCGATGTCCTCTTCTAAAAAGAACACTCATGAGAAAAATCCTGAACGAAACCCACCTTCATCAGAAATGGCTCCAAAAAAGTCGTCTAAATCTTGGTCTTCTTCAGCCTTCTCGTTTGTAGTCGGCTTAGTGACGTTTTTCACAATCGAGAGTTTACCAAATTGATCGGCAAAAAGAAGGTCGTAATCATCCTCACTTCCATCTATCAACGGATCAAACATCATTGACATAACCTTGATACTCGGTGTCTCCAAGTTAATTGTCGAAGTCAAGTCGTACGTGCTGGTTCTGTGGACATAAATGTTGCCACTCAAAGTGTAGGAAGCCAGAAACCTTCCTTCAAGGGATATTGCACAAATCGAGAATTCCTCCATCGACGAAGTTTCGGGAACCAAAGTCTTCTCCTTAGTCCAGTCTCTACAGGCAATGACAAAGACACCGTCGTCAGAAGGGATGTAGAGACTCATTCCGGTCGGATGCCAGGCACACTGCATCCTGGAAGTGTCGTTCTCGATCTGATTGAATCCTCGGTTCGTCTTGAAGCTAGCTTTTTCGCTGATAACATCGCTGACTTCGTAAATTGTAACATCGCCGTCGCTGGTGGAGATGGCGACAAATTTCGAGGAAGGAGAACAAGAGATGCTGACTGGGAGTCCGTTGACATCCTTCCTGTCTCGGATCTGTTCCTTGTTCACCTCTCGACGGAATTTCAAGACATAATCTTCACCTCCAGCGACAATCAAGCTTCCATCGGGAGAAACGTCCAGGGCAGAAACCGGCATAGAGAAGTCCAAGTAGGCATCGGAAGCCAGCTTTGTGTTCCTGTCGTAACACACAACAACATGTTTGGTGGCTCCAGAAAGCAAGTCCGTTGATTGCTCTCCAATGTAGATATTCTTCTAAACAAATTACAAGACAGTGAAACAAGAATCGATATAAAAACAACTCACATTGACAGCAATCAATCCCAAGTTCTTTCCTGTTGTGGGAAATTCATTGGAGACAAATCCGGAAGCAGTTTTTTCCCAGATCTTGACGGAATCATCGCTACCACATGAATAGAACTGAAATCGGCATGAGAGAGTTTAGTTTTATACGCAAATGGAATAAACTAACTTGAGAATATGGAGGAGTCAGATTAGAGTCTATCACCATCTTGATAAATCCAGATTTGTGCATCTGACCTCCATCATCGATTTCTGGCATTGTCAGGGGTCGGCGAAGGCTGGTGATGCAATGAAGAAGAAGATTTGCTTAGAAATCAAAGGGATAACGGGAGATCGAAAAGCGCGCGAAAACAAGGTGGAAGTGAGCGAATTCAAAAAGTGGAAATGGCGCTCTTTCGTTCCTTTTGAAACAGACTCGAGATTATAAAAAGAGATTTTCGTCACTCATGGCTTCGTTATCTGACTATTTCTGATTAAATACATATTTTTTAAATCTATCCAGTTGTTCTTTGGATTTCAATATATGAAAGTGCTCTAACACATCAGTTTCATATCTCGGAGTGGATTTACAGCTTCAGATCTCGTGGACACAAAATAAACTTCTTTCAGATGTGTGTATGATCGATGTACGAGTTGTTCAGAGGTGAAATCACTTTTACGTATTTAATATGAGTTCTGCAACTTAAATTTTCTACTCTCCTAATTGATGCACTATACTCTACTTCTCCAAATTTCACATTTCTTCCAGTTATCTTATAACTTGACCTTTTTCTGTTCCTTAAACTCTCCTAAATATCATCTGATCAGCTGAGAATTCAGTTTACGAAATTCCACTTTTGCATCTCCTGGTTCTTCTGTGCAAATCCCTTCTCATGACCATAATTAACTCAAAGTCAAGTGATCTACAATTTAGCAAGTTAAAATTGTGTTTCTATCGACCGATCAGGGATTCGAATTAGTCGAAATTAGATCTGGCTCGACAACCCACTTTCTGATCGTTGCTCTTGCTGCCCTTCGAGTTTATTCGATTGTTGTCCCCTAATTAGAGATCTGGAGTTTTTCTTCTGGTTGAAATTTGGTCAACCACACCCAAATCAGTCTGAGGCACAAATCGGCACGTTCTGTTTGGATGAACAAGTAAATTCGAATTGTGACGTCACTTATTGCCGTGGAATTTTCCTTTTGTGCTTTTCCAATTGTTTGGCCAAAGAGCAAAGTTGAAGCTCCGGGATTGAAATAACAGTCCCGAAGGGGCTTAGTTTCCACAAGAACCCGTTAAACAATTCTGCACAATAGCAGTGTTCTACTACGGTGTACTTTGATAATCAATTATCCACTCAAAGTACAATCACCCCCAATCTAATCCACGAATTACACTCGCTTCCAATTCACTGAGCTCAGAGAAAAGTCCAAAAAGTAACCAGGAAGCCAAATGACATGTCAAAAGCTTGTTCCTAATTTCTTTCATCCGCTCAGCCCACCCTCATGGTCTATTTTTGATTCAAAAAACAAAAACGAGGAAGAATTTTGGCGGAGATGAAATCATCAGTTTAAGCCTGATGATTATTTAGTAACGAATTGAATTCCCTCGGACATGTTTTGCTCAAGTTGAATTTGTTTTGGTGGAAGGTAGTCGGGTCAAAGAATGACAACTTGGGTGCTTTGGTACCATTGTTTGCGAAGAATCATTGGAATTCTGATTTCTGGTGGCAGCCAGTCTGCAAGATATTTTAGCAGTGTATAAAACTCGTTGATGATTCTGATCTTTGGTTCAATGATGAAAGCCTGAAAACTTCCCGAATCGGGGAAAATTGAGGAATGTGGGATTACCATGAGGAGGATGATTGATCTATTTAAAGCAAACGATGGAAGTCGTTAATTAGAAGATTTTTCGAGCTTCAATCAAATTGAAAACAGAACACTCTTCGACAAGTTGTTTATTGTCAGAATCACAACTGACTTTCACTCGAAATTAGAATTCCAACGACTCCTAAACAATGTCACAGAAGGACCCAGGTGAACATTCTTTGGTCCGACCACCATTTACGGGAATAACCTTGCTATCCAGGGACCTGGCTGATCTACGATGTCCTTACGAATGTCATTTTGTCATTCCTGAACTCTATCATCAAAGAACAGGCTCGATTTCGAAAAGAGTTATGTTGTCCAGTTCCTCATTGATGAAACTTGACACCGTCTAGTAATCATCTTGTTCAACTTTGTTCTTGGCTTTGACGTAATCCATAACTGTGGGAGTGTCTTGAGATTTCGAAGAATCTTTAAATTACGTAGTTAGCAACAAAAATAGAAAAGCAAACAGGTGTTCTTTTCTATGTTCTTGCAGATCCCCAAAGTTTACTTGTTTCTACACAAAAGTCAACTTGTTCGAATCAATCTTTGGTGAGAGGAATGTACGGCTATCAGTTCTTGCTTCTTTCTGATGACTGATTTCAACATTCCAAGCCGCGGTTTTGCGAAAAAAGTATCGTCCGATCGTCGCTTCGGGGCAAATTCTCCTAGAGCGAGTAAACCAAAAATCGAGTTGGTTTCGACGTGGTGTTTTTTAGTCGAAGACTAATTTGGGCAATCTGTGTGAATGTGTGAAGACATCTAATCGGGAGTTTATATTGGATAGTAATTGCGACAAGGTGGAAGACCCGGGGGCAAGTCGAAGTTGAAGGGAAAGGTTCGGAAGGATAGGAATGGACGAGATCTTAAGAGATCAAGTACATAGTTGGATAAAGGAAAGATTTGTTGTTGATTTCGCTCTGGGATCAGTTACAGTTTCGCTGAAGTAAAAAGACAAATATCTTCAAGAAAAATGGGTTTCTGCTTATTTTTTTCGGATTAAAACCCGCTTTCTTCATAGTTGTAATATTATTCTATTTCGTTTAGAAACAGAAACATAAGTGATCTTGTTTTGAACCTTGCCACGAAAAATCGAAAGTTGAATCAAAAGACGAACTTATTCAATATTGGTTCTGACGTCGACGATGGGTTCACTTCAACATAATAATTCAATTCAAAATATTATCTTTTCAAAATGAGTTCTGTCGTCCTCTATTCGCAAAACACAAAAACCACAAATTTCATGAGGAATGAGACCAACGTCAATATTCAGATCGAGATTTAATGACACGATCATTTCTGCAGATTTCGAATGCTTTCATCATAAATATCCACTTTTCTATATCTTCCAACCCAGATAACTAGATTGCATCAGAGAGATCAAATGACTGGCTAATTCCATATTATCTTTGAACTCTTACCTTCCGTGTTTATGTTTACTCCCGGAGACCCCACTAATTCATAAATACATTTACTCGGTGTTGGTCCCCGTCGCCTTCGAGACTGCTGGAATCACTTTGATTTGATTTTTCTTTGTTGATTTTCTCAGTTTCTATTTTTAGTCCAGAAAAATCGGCGTCTCTCATTAGACCTGGAAATTCCATTTTTGGAGAAATTGATCATTTTCGAACTAAATTTAATCGGCTCTTCGCCTGGAGATAAAAATAGAACAAGGTTTTCTATTTTTAGAAACTCGTATTAGTTTCGAAATTTACTTATCGGTTGAAATCTCGTTTTTAGAATACTTTGGTTTATTACCCAGAGTGTCTTCGGTGTTGTAAAGTCCTATGTGGTCTGTGTAATCTGTTTGAATCACTTCATGCACACTGTTAATTGTCTTTGTTTAACATTAATTAATTTGTTTTTGTTCGTCTTCCTTCACGTGAAGAGCAATTTCGATTTTCCAAACTTTGCAGAATCTATTTTGAGGATGAACTCCGAAAATAGAATGGTCTGGCATCCGAAGAAGATAAATAGTAAACAGAAGATCTCACAAGTACAGTAAAATGAGAGAAACATGATTATCCTTCTCGTCGTTGACCTTTGCCAGTAGCAATCATCTGTCGCCTACGCCTCAATCTTTTTATTTGAAAAAACATTTCCATCGTAAAAGAAAATTCGAAAATTCCAGAGCAATTTGTAAGTTAAAATCACTCAGTTATAATCGCATTCTTTTTTCAAATGAGTTTTTCACGGCAATCAGGGAAGGAATTCAGCAGAATCTAATTTGATCGGACTGCGGCTGACCACGTGTTTCGTTCTGGTATGGAGTCGAGTATAAGCAAGAATTGGAAGAATAACTGGAGGTAGGACACAGGGCTAGATGACACGTGGCGTTGATGAAATAGTTGTGGCATGATTTGATGACTCAGAAACATCCTTCTTTTGCATACGAATATGATAAAATTAGAACAGGATTTTGTCAGCAGGAAAAACTGACTTCTTCATAGAATAACTAATTCAAGAACCACAGTTTCAGTCCTAAAAACGGGATAATTCGGTACAGTAGTCTTGGAATGCTGTCCCCTAATGCCAAAGCGACTTTTGTGATAAATAAAAATAAATTTCCTTCACATAGACAAACTGACTAATTCGGGAGAATTCGAGAAAAAGTCCGATACAGTTCTGGTGTTTTTGTTCCACTCCCACGACACCAGTTGACCATAATACTAATCTTCTGATCATTGATACTTCTTTGATACCAAGAAGGCGAAAACTCCGATTGAAATACCACAGAAAAGCTATTAACTGACGTGATGTCTATTTCACCTTGTTTCGAAACACCAAAATCCTCCGCATTTCGCTAAAATATTGAAATTTGATTGTTTGTTTTTATTTTTCCAAGAAAAGTTTATGACATGTTCACTCGATCAGAATCACCGGGCACGGGCGAGATAAGCCGATCGGACGTCACTTTGACATCAGCGAAACCGGAGAGATCTCGGATTTCAGCACTCGTGTCTGTCCAAGATTTGCGTAAATGAGCTAATATTAGCACCGGAAACTCGAGGGCAAATTTCCGAGGATATCCACTTCTCGGAACCGTTCGACTCTTGTTTTATATTCCAAGGTTTAAATTTAAATTTTTTATTTTTTCTGACAAACAAATTCAAGAATAACAATCGAGATCGTTCGTGACATCGGAATAAGTTAACAATTCGCTCGGGTATCAGATTCTGATTACGGTATATCCAGAAGGAGGCTAGGCGTCCTGGTTCGAGCCGCTAAGCGGCGGAGCGGATATGTAGAATGTACACTTGACTAGACTGGGATTGTTGTAGATCGATCGGTAAAGCTTCGAATATGAGATTTCGCTTCAAGACTTCCTTCGCCGCTTTTTGAATTCCAGTTTTTTCAGACGGCATCTGGAAGCTCTGGATCTGCTCCCGTCCTTCATGACCGGATTCTCAATAGAGGAATAATCCAGAAGATTCAATACAGATCCACACAATTGTCATCGAGGCCATAGCGCCAAGGAGGGAGGCAAGCGGCCATCAATAGCACGAGAAAATAAAGTAAATTCGAACGTCCCACGAGTGTCCTCGAGAGTTGAAGAGTCAAAAACAGTAGGAGCAAAATTTTGATCGCTGGTATCTTGGAAGATTACAGTAGTCAGGGTGGGAATTTTTTCTGTCAGCTCGGAGAGCTCTGGCCGGGTCCGTTCGCGAGGTTGCTTTTATACTGTTCCAATCTTTTCAAGAGAAATTGGGCGGAGTTCAGCCCCACGCAACAGGGGGAGGGGCTTACAGCAGGCGTCTGTATACTCCACTTTGCGTCATCCTAGAAGCTGTTATGATTTGTTATCAGGCTTTGTAATCATCGATTTAGTAAATTGTATACTTTTATCAAAATGAAGCATAACAACAATAAGACTTTGGTTCAAAAATAAAACCAAAAACAAGATCGAAATCATGTGACGGATGATGTGTCGGGTTATTCGTCAAATTTTAGACTCAAAAGGATGGAACTGACCCCCGGAAGCGGTTCATGGATTTTGGCGAAACGTGAACTGAAATAAACAAAAATAAATACAATTCTAAATTTAGCAACAAAGGACAGAAGTTAGGCAAAGAGTGCATGACCAACAACAAGATTTCGAAATACTGTATCGGGCTTAAATTGAGGTAAACTAAAAAACGACTAACTCTTGTTTATCTTTTACAAAACCGCAAAATATCATTTGGCTTTTGGCGACATTTTTGACGTTCATTCAACTTTTGTCGAAGTTCACTCGAGCTCTAGCAAATCTCACTCGTAGATCCCTGATCCTGCTGAGCTGTTCAACTCGAGTCCATTTTGTAAATAATAATGCTTTATCTCTGTTTTAATCACCACATGGTACATCTAATCAATCACTGCTTGAAAGGAACACCAAAAACTGGGTGTTGGCTAATAAAGAAAATTGTTGTTATTTGAGTGCACGAATTCGCAAAAGGCATCTGAAGAATTTTTTCATCTTCGAAACCGCACTGCGACTTGCTTCTCCGAAACACGTCTCTTGTCTGATTGGATTCACAGCTGAAAGCAAAGTTCCCTGCGGGTCCGCTTTGAAATTGATGAGGTACAAAGAGTTTTTAATAAACAAAAATTTTATGACGATGTACGAGGTGTGCTATAGCTGTAAGAATTTTGGGCTTTTGCACGAAAACACACGTTTTCGAACTCGATGTTCTGTGGAATAGCTCTAAAGAAAGCTTCCAATCTTTGATATCTCGTAAGTTACCAATCGATGTAATGTGATTTAGGAATTATCGCAGATAATATGACAGTAACTTCGTAACTTCGTAACTTCGTAACTTCGTAACTTCGTAACTTTAAAACCAGACTATAAATTATAGTAAAAAATCTTCCTTTCAAGACTGAATATGCACAAAATCCACTATTGATCTCCTTGAAGTCACTCGTGGGTTGGATTCTCTCCAAGTAAACGATCAATTGATCGAAAAGTGAAAGGAATCCATACCCCGAGGCGAGGTTTGTTTTTTCTCCGCAACTATTATTAGCTCTGTAAAGGACTTCTAACCTTTCAAGTGATATTCAACCCAAATTCCTATTCCTTATCATTTTTCCGTAAAAATCACATTCCATTGCTGATTTTCTCAAAATAAAAGACTAATCTCCGGATTCTTCTTTAAATTTATCGATTAGGTAGTGTAGTGTGAGCCAAGAAGCAGCTTTTCCAGCTGCGACTTCAATTCAAGTTTAGATATGCTTGGATTTAATTTACAGACTGTACAAACACGTCGAATGAGATAAAGAATACTGAGTGGCTGTTTTTCAAGGTCAAAAGTGGAACAATCTAATTATCATTTTCTCACCTGGACATTTAATCGATCGTATTCTGTACTTTAATTGGAAAATAAATTTATCGAAACAATAAAATAAAAGGTTGCAACTTTGTTTCGTCTTATTGCCGTGGGTTTTAAATAATGTTAAATAAAATTGAATTGAAAATTAAAGGTGTATATACTTCGGAGAACTACTTTCGAAGTAGCAGCACTAAATACAAAACTGCATAATTACGAAATTCTAATGAAAATCTGTGGTTTAGCATGTGAAAGTTGCGAGAATAAGGGACGAACATGAAATGATAAATTCCAAAAAAAGCACTTTCCGTTGAGTATAATAAAGTAGGTTTTTGATAATTAATTCCAAGTAGAATTAAGTTGTTTCCTAATCTTTTCGCTTCAAGATTAAAATATTTATGGTATGTCACGCAGGGAAATTCCCGCTTCCTGTCAAGAACAACTAATCATTCTGTGAATTGCTCTGATCCCAAACAGAAAATTCCTGCTTCGAATTTTCCTCCCAGGACCAACTGTTCATAACTGACCTTAAAAGGTAGTCTCACCTTTTCTCTCCAAGCACAAATGAGTTTTCCACGAGTAATCCAGGTCCTGAATGGAAAGTTCTTAGCTTTGATTCCCGCTTCAGGATCGAATTCTCCTTAACGGTTAGTTTATGTGCCAAGAGTCCCCACTACAAAGTTGTAATCTCGCAAAACTGGGAGTTCATAGCTCAACATCTATTGCAAGTATGACTTTATCTCTTCTATTATTCTAAAGTCTCAATAGTCTCATGCTTCAAACAATCCATGACGAACATCCGTATTAGAAAACGAAAAAGTTCATCCAAGAATAGAAAAACAAACTTGATACTTTTAAATTCTGATGCTCATTTTATTTGTTTAATGAATTTCCCAAGAAATAAAAAAATATTATTCTTGGTTTTTTTCTTGGAAAAGAGACAAGCAAACTTTTTATAGACGGATTTTTTGGAAAAATGGACGTCACAAATAAATTCAATTTAAACTTTTTGAAACTGGAGGGACCAGCTGATTTATCTTTAGGCCGAGGAGAAATAAACAAGTGTGACCAGGTCCACCACAAGATCACGGACAGGGCGTTGTCCCAGCCGACATCGAGACGCCTATCTGATACGAAAACAACATTAATTATTATTCCTGATCGGAAGGTGATAAAAAGGTGTTTTGATAAGTCGTTCAAGAGGGAAAGTCGAGAAAATGACTTGAAACAGAAAGAAACAACACTGCACTATTGGGTCAGAAGGGAGGGTTTTATTTTTTAAATTAGTGGTGACAATTTTTGGACCTATCTTCCATCACGAATCTACCTGTGTAACCGAGGGAGAAATACGGTTCGACGGAATTGTCACAAGTGTGTCCTGTGTATTGTCGGTTGATTATTGTTCTATTGTCTTTGATTTATTGTAGCATAATAATATTATTGTCATGTTGATATTTTTGTGGGGCTTGAGAGAACTAAAGTGATTCTCCATCAAGGGAGTAGACAATTCGAAATTAAAGGCAGCTGATGAGAAAATTCAGGTTATAAACACATAATGAATAATTTATGATATTTTTCACAGGATCAAAAGAAACTTTTAACATTAGTCTTGAAATGAAATTTAATCCTTTTTCCAGATGAAAATCTGATTTTTTTCTTTGGAATTTCTGAAAGAAAAACAAAAACCTATTTCATTTAAGAAATGCAAAAACCCGTCACGTTTCCATCTCTCAAACCATCTCTAATTTTTGCACACTTTATTTTTAGTCAACAAAATGAATCACCTATTATCCTTCCTAATCACTTGGGCGATCAGTCACCCACTCTACATTCCAAAGCTGATAAAATTCTGAAAATATTTCACATTTTTGACCCGAATCAACCAGACAAAGGAAAATTTCACTCTCAAAGAGGACCTTTTGTGACGAAACCAAAAGTGAGAAATGAAAAGATTCTTTGATTCAACTTGATTATACTTTGAGTAAATAAAAACAGATTCAGTTCAGTGTACTAAACGTGTCCATGGGTTAACTAGTTAATTTGCAAACGTACACTTGGACATTTGATGACGTAGGCCGATTGATTCGTCAAAAAGGAAGCCTTTTCCAAAAATTGAGTGGGTTTCGGGTTGATCTGCATGTTCGACGAACAGAGATCCGGTAGCTGTTTTCTGACCTGGAGATGCTTTCGTGAATTTATTTAGGGAAGAAGTTGTACATTAGACGTCAAGGAAACGAAGAAACAAAGATAAAAAAGTTACTTTATATCAGAATAATATAGATTGTATCTTTTTTTAGAATTTTCACTTTGAAATCGAATTATTTCGTATTTTCGCGAATTGGTTTCACTATAGAACTAAAAAAGTAGTTCTCAGATATTATGCTAAAGTTTGGATTTTTCCTGGAACAAACTCTTTCGGACTTTTCAATAACATGCCGTGGATAAGTCCTAAAAATAATTCAACTAACAAACAAGGGATTCTCTAATTTAGGATCACCTCTCCGAGTCTGCAACCTGATACGACTCCGAGTGACCTCACTGCTCCCACCCAGAGTTCAAAGTTCTGAATGCCATTCATAATTTGAAAATCATTTGTTGTTTTTTGAGGAAAAATGACTGACAACTTGAGAAATTCGTCTAATGATGACATGAAACGTTTTCCGCTGTGAGAGTAGGAGTGAAAACATTTTTTAAATTGTAGTAAACTTTAATGCTTCGTCATACTCATTTTTCATAAAGTAACTGTTTTATGATACAATTTTTGAAATGAGACAGGTGGATTCGGATGAATTATTAATGCGTTCTCATTAAAACTATAGACATGTTTTCAAAAAGCAAGAATTGATGTATGATCATTTTTCTAAAATCACTGAATCTGAGTCCACCACTTTTTGGGTGCGAAAAATGTTTCGTAAAATTTTTGTCCCAGGAAATATCAATAAGGTAGAAGAAACTGCAGATAATAAACTATTAAATTACAGAGACAAATGTTCAAATGAACTTACTTTATTTTTAATAGGAATCGCGTATTTGTTACCAAGGCACCCGAGAACTACAAGAGAAAAAATAACTTCATTTTCTCTATCCACAAAAGCTGGAAACAGTTTCACACTCCCATCAATCATGAATTTTTATACTTATTACCATTATTCTGCTCTCGACATCAAAGTTGTTTCAGGGATTGCTGGTATAACAAGAATCTTCCAATTTACCGTGGCCATAGCACTAATTAAAGGTTTTGCGACTTCTGGAAAATCCTATTTATCTTCCAACTACTTTTTCTTCCTTGTTGTCCTCTATCTGGCAGACATCCCAAACATTCTGTTTGACTCGATCGCCACCATTTTCAATCTCCATCATATTCGAGGATTCGGAAATTACTACATTAACTTTTTCTCTTTTTTAAAAATCTTCTTGCTTATGATTATGACCGTTGAGAGATTTGCTGTGTTAACAAAGAAAAAGACCTTCAAGTTCAAGCCCTGGCTATGTATCGTTCTTATAATACTCGCAGGGTTGCTTGCGGGAGCATTCCTAGCTTCATGCGGCATATATGGACTGAATTCTACCGTTGACAACATTTGTGCGGTGATCTACATTCTTACGGTTGCACTGTTGTTCGCTGGAGGAAGTAAATACCGCTACTGCATCAAAAGTACAAATCCTACAGACGAAAGTAGAAATGAAATTTTTTTGGAGTTTGTTCGCAACTATCATTCTCCAAACAAGTGGCATCGTTTGGAGGACTTTTTTCGTCTTTGTGTAATTATAGCACTTTTTAAATATAATATTTAATTTTATATTTTCAGAATGGGTAATCACGTGATCTTGAATTTCTTAGGAAGAGAATTCGAAAAAAAATACCGAGTTGCGCTTGCTGCTAAGGCAATGATGTCAACTACACTGATAGTCTTGTCAGAAATCGTTCCGATAGTCCTCTTGTTTCTATTTAGTAATGGAGTTCGCAAGAGCTACTTGCGAATTTGGTGTTGCGCCGCTAAATAAGTCCGATTACGGTAAAATCATAAATAAATGTGCCACAAAAATGTTTCTTGATACAATGAAATATACATTTAAATATGTAATCAACCTAAATTTCTAAACAATGACGTTAATAAAGACTAATATTGTATGAGGAAATGAACTTTCACAAACTACATAACACACTCGAGAGTTGCATGGATATGCTACAATACTTCTTCCGCTTAAAGACTTATTTTTAATAACAACTTTGTATTCGAAATTCCTAGTCAAAAGTGCACTGGAACTCTAATAGTCATATTCACGGTTAAAAGCATAAATCAAAAGGACTTTGAAGCAACATCAAAGTTGTAGAACGTCAGAATAAAATTATGGTGTAGGGGTCTACATATTTAATTGTATATTAATTTACGAGCAAATTCCAAGTACATTTTATTTGATGTAATGAACTACAGTAATCTTTGTTTTTGAATTAGAGAATTAGTAAACTATACGAAACCTAGACTAATCTAGATACCGTAATATTTAAAAGTAAACAATTTTAAAGTCAGACGAATCGAATCTCGATCACTCACCAGGTGGGAGTATCTTTTTTGAAATGTTTGTTCACAAATAATGAGCAACAAGAAGCTTTGCAAAAGTTGTGAGAATCACAAACTGAATCTGAGTCAGACAAAGTATTGCAGAGTTAAATCAATTGCGTATAACATCATCTGATTTCGTCATAGCACTCGGGAAGTGGACAAGATCCAATGTAAACACGTTGTGAACTGGGATTTTGAAAATTGTGAATGGAAGCTGTTCAAGTATGTGATTACTGGGTTTTGAAATTGTACACAACGAGATTTGTGAAACACCTGGGTCAAATTTTGAATGGATCTGGGGGATATCTCACAAAAGTCGAGTAAAATATCAAAAAAGTGAAACTACAAAATGACGATTTTCTTTGAAGCACGACTTTAAATATTCACTTCTAGACTCGATGTTTTTAAATTAGTCAATTCAGTTCAGAATTTGTAAACTTTAAGAAATCTTTTTCCAGCAGTTCCCGAGAGAAGGAAATTATTTTTTCTCAACAAAACGATCGACGGAGGTTCTCTATTTTCGTGTCAGGATCCGAACCTGTGTTAAGAGTACAAAAAATCAAAGCACATTTCAGTAAGGGTCTAATCTTTGTACTTGTGCCCTTTGTTTATTCCCATTTGCCACGTTTCATTCTGCAGAGAAACATTTCAAATTTAACAGGGCCAACTTCCTGCAGGAATTCATCATTTCCGTTCTTGGTTGAGCAAATTTTTCTCGTAGCTGTAAAAACACTCAAAAATGCCAAAGGTGAAAGGTGAATCGAACTTAGCTGATGAATTATTCATTTGTAATTCAGATACTCTGAGTAGAATATTATAACGATGTTTATTTATCAA
Source organism: Halicephalobus sp. NKZ332 (assembly GCA_009761265.1). Classification (NCBI taxonomy): domain Eukaryota; kingdom Metazoa; phylum Nematoda; class Chromadorea; order Rhabditida; family Panagrolaimidae; genus Halicephalobus; species Halicephalobus sp. NKZ332. The sequence goes on from VOSG01000199.1 coordinate 59,986, forward strand.
ACACTTTAAAGGCGAGAATTAACTCGATTGAATAGACTAAAAAGGAAATATTATCTAAAGGGAAAATGATGTGACTGGTTTATTGGAACTGAATTAAGGGACTTACTAGGACTCCGTGGAGGCGACTAACTTGGCCTCAATGGACTTCGGAGGAAGACAGGTGTAACAGTAAGGGGTATAAACAAGAAATAATTCTGAGAATCGATGTTCTATGTATCGAGAGAGAAAAAGTACTGAGGGATTCTCATGTTCGTCTAGTTTCTATAAAAAACTTTTCCTAGTTACATGTCCAAAAATAATATCCGTGCTAAGAACAATCAACTAATTCGATCGATGTAATTCCCGAAGACATTTTAGTCTCAGTCAAAATATTAAGGATTCTGTTGTAATTGCTATAGGACCAAATATTTTAGGTATACCTTCTCGAGTGATCATAACTCAAAATATTTAATACTTTTTTCGTGGAGAGGTACCAGTCTCGGGAATAATGATGACTTTATATTTTTCGGCCGAGAAGTGAGAACAATGACAATTTAAGGGATGTTGAAATTTCCCGAAATTAAGTAGATTTTTGTCTATTTTTGGTTTGGTCTAGACTCTTTGCGGAAAAGCAAATTCCCCAGTGGCGATGAAATATTTTGGAAATTCTTTATTTGTTGGTATCTAGAAATCGTGCAAATTCTCAAGAAATGTTGAGATTTTGACGTCCATCACTAAATTCAATTTGCAACGTCCTTCTGACGCAGATTCTGGATGAAATTATATTTTGATTTTTGGCATTTTCTATTTTTCAAAAAAGGGAGATTCCAGCAGATTTACTGTTTATTAAAATTCAAAATCACAATAATTTAACTTCGGACACTAATATCGTTAATTACAAAGGGCTGCAACTCACAGCAGCTACGGTGATGGGCATTGACCCACCAGTGTACGTCCAGGCATTGTTCTGACAAGTTAACGTGGCGGTGACTTCACTGTTGCTTGCACTCGGCCCCGTCACGACTGTATTGAACCTCATTACTACTGTAAGTAGGGGAACTCTGGGGCAAACTACGGTTATCACAGCACATCCATCGGGCCCGACTCCGAGGTTTCTGAATATCGCTGGAGGAGTGAATGCGATAAGGAGAGGAGTGCAAGAACCGCAACCGGGGTCTCTCGTTCCGAGACTGCAAGTGACTTCAGAGACGGCTGTAGTCACGCTATTGTCATCCGTCCAGCCCCAAGCTCCATTCATGCAGCTCAGATCTGCGGTTATTATGGAACCTCCTGTTGGAGAAGGACCAACGACTCCGCCTTGGAACTAAAGTGATCCGATTTTACCCTTTGAATAGTCCGAAATCCTCACCATCAGTATTGTGAAGCCATTAAAAATAGCACTTGCATCACAAGTGGCACTAACTGTCAAGCAACCCGCAGACAGAGTTGGGGTTCCCAGAATGGCAGTCAAACTGTCCATGCCGTTTCCTGTAGGAAGGCTGATACTGTTGGGTAGGCAAGAAGCACAAGTATTCACATCCAATGCACAATTAATGGTAGTAATAGGGTTATTATTAAAAGTCCAGACTCCGCTGCTAGAGCAGTCGAGAGTTCCACTGACAGTTGCAGTTCCACCACCGCTTGGGCCAGGCAAGTTGCCTTGGAACTAAAAAACATCGAAAGTCATTTACTACAAAATTGCAAGCACTCACAGTCATCTCCGTAGTACCTCCAGGGATGGCACTGGCATCACAAGTAGCCCCCACGGTCAGACATCCTCCGTTGACCATCGGAGTACCCAATATCGGAGTTATGCTGTTCGTATTGTCTCC
>VOSG01000200.1:0-15972 GCA_009761265.1 Halicephalobus sp. NKZ332
TTAGGTTAATTCACGCAAAGTGAGGGATGAACTTTTTTTAATAGCTTTAATCGAAAGCTAGAATCTTTTCGAGCTTTTCTTTGTTCCTCTCGAATTCATAGAAGTTCATCTGGCATGTCAGAACTCGATGCTCCTTCTAGCTATAATTAAGTTCATATAGTACATATCCACTATGAAGACCTAAATCGTGTGCAAATATCCAGAAGATGCTTGGTTAGAAGACTCCTATCCGGCAGGCAACGACATACACTTTTGTGTTTCTCGATCCCTCAAGAGCTTTTTCGATTTTGGCATTTCGCTCTTCTTTTATTTTCGGATTAGTCCGACCTCTCCGTAACTACCTTTTGTGACCGTGTCTCATTCTCTGAATCTCGTGAGCCGTCGTTAAATGGTCTTCTTAAGCAGACCCTTATTGCCTACCATTCCCCTCAGTCCCGACTCGGTTATTTCAGCATTACGGTCCAAAAAATAACTAAACTTGATAAAAATATGTTGATTTTCGTTAGAAATTGAATCAATGGCTTTCTCTCTGGTTTCTATTTTTGAGTATCTGACAGCAAAACCTGAGTTAATTCATAAGACCCTACCTTGTATAAAACTTCGATCACGGATCCTCAATAATCATTCTTTTCTATTTTATAAGACTTCAAAAATCCCTCATTTTGCGTGAATTACCCCAATATTTAGGAGTTCCCAGAAATTTCCGTCGAGACATTCGTCATGATACTTCTGATTTAATTAATAAAATTTAAAACCATGAATCATCAACTCTGAAAGGCTCTTGCTTGAAGTCTTTTTACCTCCCTTTTGACCTTCCCCTTTGACCTCTCCCCCTTCCTTCTCGGTGCCACCCGTTTCTGAACTCGAGTTTTTTTCTTTACAAAATTCAGGCCATGTGGATTTCTGACTTATAAAGTTAATCGAATTTTAGGTATAATCTTATTTAAAACTCCCCACTTTATTTACTAAGCAACGAATTTGGTTAATAAGTGTCTGGAAAAAATTGTTTTCAAATATTACAATGTTTCTTTAAAGAAAGAGCCCATCTAATTTTTTTTTCAGTTTTACTTTAATTTCATTTTTGTATTTTTATCTTATTCTTGGTTTTTAAAATTTAACCTTAGTTCCAATTCTTCCTAAAGCTCTGTAATTTAAGTTTTTAGAATTTTTATCGTAAGCTTTTAATGCAACAACCACACTATAAACTGAAATTACAATTATGTAGCTGGTGAAATATTAGTTCCATTAATTACCTTCAAGAAAAATCTGAGTGTATAGTCTGATCCAAAAACTAGCAACATTTAATTTCTTCAGACATCAGGAGATTTATTTCACTTTCGTAAAGAATAGTCTTCAGTATTGTTTACAGTATGATTTCGTGGAATTTTTTGGAACAATTAACTTTAAATATATTTAACTTTGGAAGTAAAAAAAGACAAATTTCAGGATGGAGGATTTCGAGAGAATTTTCTTAGGTTCGATCGTAGAAATATTTTCCTTGGGAGTTGTGTTTTTGAATTTCTTCTCCGTCATCAAGGTCACCCACAGTAATTTTGTAAAACAAGGAGCTGCTTGTATTTTTGTTTCGACTCTTGTAGCGAATGGGATTGGATCTTTAATTTTCGCTACAGTAATAGGACCAACTTTTATTTCAAATTCATACTTTTACAACGAAAAAGTTTACTTTTTCATAGATTGTATAGGTAGTGCTCAGTGGAATCTGGGGGCTTTGCTGAGTTTGACGATGGCAATGGAAAGATTAGCTATCTTGGTTTTTCCTAAGTTTTCTAATTTTATCCTAAATTCTTGTTTTATATTCACTATTATTTTCCTCGAAATTATTTTCTCTATTTCTAGTTGGTGGTTTTTTTGTTATAATGACAATCTACAGTAAGTTTACTTTAGATTAAAGTTGAAATTGGGAATTTTAAAATCTTTTAGAAGTATTGTTTCAATTCCGACTTTCGAAGTCAATTTTCCTTCTTCGGTGAAATTTGAAGAATCGGATGTCAATATGAATGTCTGTAGTGCTTTGGGATTGACTCTAGACTCAGTAGTTACTGTAGTTTGTATTTTCTGTTATTTTTTGGTGAGTTTTTATTTCAAAAAATCCAGAAATAAGCACTATTTTTTCAAAAAAAGTAATCAAATATTTGCTTATTTTAATTCCTCGGCTTCTAGATCTTCATCAAGGTCCGGAAACTGAACAACGTCTCCTGTTGTCTGCTTTCTGAAAGGGCCATGTATCGCCGTCGACAGAAAGAATTTAAACTCGCACTAGAGTTCTGTTTTTCTTGTGTGATTTACGTCGGTTTGTGTTTTTTAATTCCTCAAGACCACACAATTAAATTTCCAGCAAATTGGATTTTCATCAGATTGATAAAGCCACTTGTCCACCACCAAGTGGGCTTACCAGTGATGACATTAATCCTTTTATTCCAAATCTTCCAGTCAGCAGTCATAGCAGCGATCAGTGTCATTTTCATCAAAGACGTTGGTTTTGAATTCTATAAGGTCCTGAATGGAAATATTATATAAAGCTGCGTCTGTACAACTTCTACTCGGAACCATGGAAATTTTCTGGAGATATTTTTTTATGGTCCTGAGTGGAAATTAAACAATGCGATTTTATACATTGATTGAATGACCTCGACCCTTAAACGATACTTTTCAGTTCCAAAATACTTTCAAAAAATTCCTTCTCACAAAAATCAGAGTCAGAAAGATTGGCTACTCAACCACAATACTTCCTACTTCCGAAAACACTGCTCAAAGAACCCAAAATCCGACGAATCTGAATCCTCCTTCTATAAATCTTTTTTGAAGAATGCCAAATTTATTAAACGGGTAAAAATGAAAGAACCGGTTCGAATTATTGCAAAAACAGATTATAGTAATCTCATAACCCAAATGAATTACAGTAACCTTATAAACAAGGTGGACTACACTAACGTCATCAACTCATCTCGTAATGATTTCTTTCTCTTTTCGGCTCTCGGCTTTTCTTAATTTCGTCGTCAGAATAATCCGTGAAATTACTGTTGACGGAATGTCTTCTGATGACGGAGACCCTGGGGGTGGAGGTGGTACCGTAATCACTCAACCTTGGAGATGGTTTTCCTTCCGAATTTCTTGAAAAAGATGAACTTCTTCTCTTTTCCGTAAAGTCCAATTCGCTGCTGCTGTTTTTGATTCTGTTTCTACAGTACACAGTACCGATATTGAGAATAAAAGAGAAAAGTTCAATGATGGTCAGAATAGAAGCCCCCAGCCAGAGCCCTATCTGGCCTCCTATATCGGAAATCAGGTTCACAAACTGAAAATCCGATATTTAAAACAAAAACTAAATAATCAAAACGGTAAAAAATACTTTTTTACTTCGACGGAGAAATATTTAATACTTTCAGACTGATTGTTTCTGTACAAACGTCATGCTTCAAAATTTTATGCCCGGAAAAACAGATTTACTTGACTTGAGCCCTACACAGAAAGACTTTTCTCCCGACAAAATGAGCTCATTTAATTTTGGTTTTAATACGAAAATGAATTTCATTTCAACAGAAAAATCTATCTTATTATTTTTTAGTAAAATGTTAAAGTACAACTTACAAGATAACTTTCTCTTTCGCTGAGAATTTCGAAACTCATCTGTTCATAGTAAATTTCAACCATCGCTGCGTTGTTTCCATCATACTCGAAACAACCTTCCGAGCTTCTTTTTTCCTTACAGTTCGCTCTGAAAGCTCCAGAAGCCAACTTCGCGCTTGAAAAAGTCGTCGTGTAAACATTGTGACTACATCTGTGATTACAAGAACACGTATTTTTCTTTGTAAATTTCGCTCCTTCCACAATCAAACAATTCCTCGAAAGAGGATCCAGAGAGTCACAAATCTGGGTGTTGTTGTCCGCCATGGGGTACCTGGGGTCCGCACAACCACACCTCCTTATAATCCTCTGTTGATAGCAACTTTTGTAACACCCTTCCGGTTCGTAAATGTAATTGTGATAAATATAGTTTTCCGGCAAAGGAGCATCTATCGGGATACAATCTCCATAAGGCTGGGATAATCTTTTTACCTTCCTCATGGACATCCCGAAAGAACTCAAAGCGCCTGTAGGGGCCGAGTACCCGAAAGTCTCTGGAAAAGGCCACTCCGATTGACCATGGATCGTTATCCTCACTCCCGCGGATTCAGTCGTTGGAAGATAATCAGAGGAATTAATATACAACATGAGACGGAGACCGTAACTAGGTCCTGCTCTGCTCGACATCATAGGATTCGATTGATTCGAATTGAAAGTGTAACAATTTCCGAAAGCAGGATCAACGTGGAGTTTGAAATCGTTGATGATGCTGCATTGTTGACCATTGAAGGAGCACATCCTTATAAACTCCGATTTACCATAGGACAAAGCGATTCTACGATGGACTGGGAGACCCGCCATCGTGAGGATCAATCTGAAAAATATCATGATAGATTTTTAAAAAATGATCTCGACATGAATTTCTAGAAATGTTTTCAAATAAATTCCAAAACTCACTTTTCTTTTGTTTTCGTCGTAATAGCCACCTCGTCCGTCATGTTTTCATATCCCAGCATCTTCAACTGTGCCATGAAGTCAGCTCTAAAAGGAGATCCTTCTTCTGGAATCTCGTTGCCTCGGATTTCCCAAATCCTCTTTATCCTCTCAGGTCTCAACAAGCAATAATTTTCCTCCTGACACAAACATGGCAATTCCGTGGTCCCGTTTGTCTCCGGTAAATTACAGTAGCCGATATCGTTGCACTCCGGACAAATGGCCTCCAGCCATCTACTGATATGGAAACACGGCCAAGCGGTGGAATCCTGTCGGTCGAAGTTGCAGATACAGTAAGTCTTGTTTGTCCTCGGAATTCCATCCTTCTGTACACAATCCTTGGCGTCTTCGTCGCACTCACATTCCGACATTATGGGTTCATACTGGACATATCTGAAGCCTCCCGGAGGAGAGTTGGACCTTCTGTACCTGGCGTTGGTTTTTTCTTCCAAATCCTTCACAGCTTCTTTCGAGAACGTCACTGCCTGATGGAAGGCGTCCAACTAGAAAAAACAACTATCAATATTTTTATTAAATCTAGAAACACTATTATCTCTAAAAGAATAGTTTCTGGAATATTTCCAGGTCATTTAATTCAGTCACTATCCTGATGATTCCCACTAGGATACCAATCACTCAAGTAGATACTATTCTTTTAACGATTAAATTTCAGATATTATCCAGGAATCCATTATCATAGCTACCAATTTTAACCAACTTACAGTCTCACTAATTTCAGGAACTTTCCTTGCGAGATGGTTCTTGAATGGATTCAAATTGCACACTGTGATCGCAGGAAAAGGAGCTTGTTCAAATTGAAGCTAAAAGTGCAATTTTATTTTGCAAATTTCCTCAATCCCTAGTTTTCATCTTGGTCAAAACAAATGAAATTTTGAATTTTAACTTGTTCTCGAAAGATTTATGATGTCCGACAGCTGACGTCCACTTTCGGCTTGTTTTCAAAAAATAAACATGATACGTCAAATTATGAGGAAAATAATAAATTTAAACTTACTTCGACGTTCACGATTTTATCTTTTCTGTTAAATTTGTCCGAAACCAAGTAACACTGGTACACACAGACAATCATCGACATCACTGTCAAGGTGAGCCAAAAACAACGGGCACAAATGTTTCGGGAATTCAAGACCTGCAAAAGTCAAATATAATAAGGAAATGTGGAAAAAAGTATTCTCTCTAGTCGTCTGGCACGAGGAATTTTACACTTACATCCGAGAAACCGAAATTTTCTCTTGCCGTCTGACGTAATGCCAGCTACATATTTTGTCGAAAAATACAGAAACCCTAATAAGGAAGAGAAATATCAACAGCATTGATCTAGTGATCTTAACTGAGGTAATCACAAATCCTGACACTTCTTTTGGAGTGTATCTCGAAATTTTGGAGTGCTCTGGGCATTCAGAGCAGTTATATGAGTTTAGGAGGAAGAAGGTACTCACCATAGGAATCCCATGGGCCGTCGTTATTTTGGAGAATTTCACAAGTTCCCCTTTGATCTCCCTGTCCGCGGCGTACTTGACGGTCCTCCCGACGTCACTTATCTTCTGTCCGATGTCCATAAACGAGTTTCTTCTCTTATCACTATCGCAACTACCTCTTCGTCTCGGAACCTCAAATTGTACTCCATTCCTCACTTGGTTAAGACATGGATCTGCTGGCCAGATCGGGGAGTTGTATCCGAGGGGGGTTGGGGGCAGAGGTCTCGTTGGAGCTTTGGAACTATCTTTCGCCGACAAATCATATTCTAATATCGTCATTCCAATTTTTCTTTGAAATAAAATAAACTTTAATTAAAAAGCTAAAAAACAAAAAACCGAATCACGAAAGACTAAAATCTAGTTCTGCTGGTTTTCATAATTGACTTTACTGATTTTACCTCGAGGTCCGTTCATTCCTCGAGTCAATAGTAATGGTCCAGACTTTATTAGCGTGTCAATTAGGTTTTTGCAGGTGAAAGAAAAAACTGCACCAATGTAAATAGTGGTCAAGAAAAGTTCGATTTTTTACGGCAGAAATCAAAAGTTGGATCTTGGAACGAAAATAAAAATTGTTTCTCAAAGCACAAAAAAATCTTTAGCGTATTCTATATCAAAAATCGTTATGAATCTAAACTTCAATGTAGAATAAAGCTTCGAAAACTCATCAATGAATCCCAGGATCCTGTCAAAAACGTCTCTCGTCAAAAATCCCAAAAAAGTAGAGCTTGACCAGTCAATACCTCAAAAAACACACTTCAAAAAAATTAGTATCAAAATTTTTAGGCAAAAGTCTTTTAATTTCGAGGAATTTAAAGAAAATAAATATTAAAAAAATCAACGAACTCGTCCAAAAAATTCCCATTTCAAAACATGATGTGAAGTCATTTTTTGAAACTTTTGACTGGTCTTCAAGAAAGCGTTGAAAGTCTCATCAATTCTCAAAATTCCCTCGAGATCAAACTTTTTTTGTCTGGAACTCATTTTTAAAAAAAGTTGAAGAAGAATATCACATAATTCAACTCTGGTACCGACAAGAAATATATCTTCTACTTTAATACCTCTATCTTATTTTGTAGATGGTTTCTTAGATTTAAAAAATAATTTTTATTTTTCAACCCCACTCGGCTACAATCTGTTTAAAGATTATAAAAATAACAAAAACCATAAAATTATTTAAAAAGATAAACATCAACTTACCGTATCGACACAGTTTCCATTACGGAAAGTCAATGTAGCTACAGTATCCATACCAGAATTAGAAGAAATTTTATTCTGTTCAGAATATTCCGGCACCTTCAGGTAAGCTGTTCTTGAAGTTTTTGAGTCTGGATTTTCTTCCATTTTAAAAACTAAACATCAAAGACTTAGTAGATTCAAAAAATAAAGCCAAAGATTTATTAATTTCGAAAATAATAAGATTTCTTAAATTTGAAAAAAATAAAAATTGAAGATTTTCTAATTTCGAAAAATAAAAAACAAAAGGGGAACGACTAGTAATAAACGATCCCCCGAAGGCTCGTGAAAGTTGTTTTGTAAATAATATGAAGGTTTGTAGTGAAATTGAAATTCTAGAAATTGGACAACAATCAAAAGCAATAATTATACATAAAGCCGAAAATCAAACATCTCGTCAGTATTACGATTTTTATAAAGTATTCAAGAACATGAATTTTCGCGATGGGACTCAAAATTTGTTTCGAAGCGAAAGTTGATTTAAGGCTCTTTCACACAATAATTTTTTTACCTTCTTTCCAAAATAGTCTTGATTCCAAATTCCCCAAAAAATAAGTTTTTAAGCAAGTCCAGAAATTTTTAAAAAATAAGTTATCTTTCTCCATGCCTTGAGGCATTTCCGAAAGAATAAACTCAAAAAACATCCTAATTTCCCTTGACAAGTCTAAAAAAATTTGTTTTTGACCTTAAAAAAGAAACTTTTTTATCGATGTTTTTATCACTGTAAAAAAATTTTACTCGAGCATGAAAAACTAAGGACAAAAATAAAACCAAAAGTACTTTCACATTTACATAATTAAAAGTTTACTCAGAAACGAAATTGGTCCCGAGTGAATTTTCCAGGAAACGAATATAACGACTTCGGCAACTATTAAACTACTGTAAAAATCAGGAACGAAAACAACTACAAGTTTTTTTAAATCTCAGAATTGTAAATCTCCGAAACCTCCAAAATCCTATCTGGATTCTGAAAATCCGAAATTCCCAGAAACCTCGATTTTGAAAACGTCCACTAAAATTCAAAAAATTTCACTCACATTTATTACGTAAATCTTGATTTTTCTACATTCAGAAAGCTAAATTTAAAAATCCGGAAAAAACGCGGCCATTTATCTTATTCCCGACTAGCAATATCATTAGCCCGCTGTCGGCATGACTTGCACTGACCATTATCAACTTATATGAGATTCTGTTGTTTTCACACGTTCAATAAAATAGAATTAAACTTAGCTTCAAAATAAATTTATTTTTCCAGAATTCAAAGTCATTCGATAGAAATTCATCGAATAGCGATTGACAAAATTTATATTCAACAAGGATATTGTCCAGAGTCACTACCCTTGGAATGTAAATTGTCAAAGCAACGACTGACTTGGATTATTCCGAGGTGTAAAGTTCTGTAAAAACCAAATTAAAACATCAAAATCTCCAACAATTATCAAAATTCCAAAAAATATGAGGTCCGAGACCTTTAAAATACTACTTTAGCAATATTCTCCAATTAATTCAAGCTAGATTATACAACAATCAAATATAAAACTAAAAATCGAACAAATATACTAAAATCAGTGCCTGCTGCAAATCTCTGATTTTATTTTTTCTAATTTTACCTTTTCTAATTCTGCTTTTACCATTTCCTTGAACCTGGTACCAATATCGTCGTTTCCAAACCCAGGAGATTTAGGTTTTGAAATCTCTGAAATGAATAGACTTGATTTCTTACTTTTTTGTTTCTTTCTTTTCATTTCGTTCTGTTTTTGGATAACATCTGGAGGAGCGAAAACAGGAGTTGACATCCAAAACTTAGGTACACCAATCATTTGAGACATCAAAAAGTTCGATGGCTCTAGTTGTTCATTAACTTTTGGACTTAATTCCGGATGCTGAAGGAAACCCGGAGATAGAGATTCCATTTCGATCGGAATAATCTGAAAAGTATTAAAGAAAAAAGAAAAAAAATCCAAAACTAACTTCAAACCTAGGTCTACTGTGTTCTTCCCCTGGGGTTACACGTCTTAAAACAGGTTCTAGTTCAAGCTTCTCCACTTGTGCCCCAATATGGCATCTGAGTCCTCGATACATGAAAACTGGGAGTTGATAGCCCATTGCACGGAAACAGTAGGTGACTGACAGGACGATTACTAGATCATCTGGCAGGATCTTAGACTGAAATTTCAAGATAACCAATTAAACAAAGTTCACCTCGAGAAATTCGAAATAAACAAATTACCCACCACTTCCCAAGTATCCAGTTCCATCTTCTTTGCGGATTCGATAATGACAGAAGATATAGTCTCATTAGTATTAATATCAAGTATTATCTCAGGTTCCCTAAAACATTGACATGGATCCTTCTCGAAGTTCGGATCCGTGAAAATCCGGAATCTGGAATCTTCATAGATAATGTCAATCAAGGAATTTGCTAATGTGACGGCGAAATCGTCAACTTCGTGATCGCGGACGGTGGACTCGTAGTAGAAAAAGCTGGCCAAGTACTCGACAGCTACTCTGACGGATTCGAACCGATTGACCCATTCCTTCAATAAAAATAGTGTAGAACTCATAAAGTTTCTATATAAAAAACTACTCCTCGTTAAGAAAGTTAAAATTCACATGAAACTTCTATATAAAAGCCGTTACCTACTCATAAAATGAAACTCATACAAATTTTTCCTATAAAAAAATTCTATTTCTAAATTAAGACTCATATAAAATTCATATACAAATACTTACATTCTGGGCAGCTCTTCCTATTGTCGAATTAAATAAAGCCATTTCTTTGGTTTGACGATGATTTTTCGGTTTTTTCTTTTTCCTGACTTCCTTCAAAAAAACCACCGGCTTCGGATCAGGCAAATCTTTGATGATTTTCCCTCTCTTGGGTTCCCTCTTGACCGCGGATTTGACGACTTTCCTCCTAGGTAAGTTCTTTTCGACCTTCAGCAATTTCAAAAGTCCATATACCCTATTTTCTGAATAAAAATAACTTCGACAATTGAAAACTTGACTGAATTTTCGATCCTCTGTTCGAGAACGAGAAATCAGAATCAAGAAAAGAGTATTCACCGGCAGATAATTCAGGAACCAGCAGGCAACTGACATCGATGGAGAGGATGCAAAAAGTTCACGGAAAAAATTGGGACTTGATTTCCGACGCGAAAATTAATTGGCGAAAATTCAAAAAAAAATCACGTCTGATTTTTTAGTTTTCCAGGAATTCTTGGAATTTTCCGGAAAAAATTCGAGGATTCTGGAACTTTCGAGGATGTTGTGGAAGCTTCGAGAAAGCAGGATTTAGCAGAAATTCTCGAAAGAGACGTGACTTCGGTTTCTGGAAATTTCCAATAGTTCAGAAATTTCGTGTCGAAACAATTTTCTTGAATTTTGTACGTTTTTATTTTTATGTAGTAATATAGTTTTTGTAACAAATACTTTGAATTTTATATAATAACGTTATTTTTATCAAACGTTTTTATTTCTATATAAAATGTACTTTTTATGAAAAATATTTTTATTTTCATAATAACGCAATTTGTTGAGCTAAAAAACCGAATTTCAAAACCAAATTTCCGGTGAAATTCGACTTTTTAGAGATTCAAAGTAAACAACAAAAACTTTTACAGCAAAATTAGGGCAAAATTTTGTTCAATCTTTCAATGTAAAGTTTTCTTCGGAGTTTTTCTTTCCAATGATCCGTCTTGTATTTACAGGCATCCAGAGCAGCCTTCAAAGTGTACTCTACACTTTGAAAATCGCAAAATCCGCAAGATTTTCTACAGGATCTGAAGGCGATGTGGGGGTTTTGTCCGTCGCAACTCCAATGTTTCATCGACCAGACGTCTGTGGAATTGACATACCTGTAGTAAATTAATATTAAGTTCGTAACAAATCAGGATTACGAAATACAGAATTAGAACATTAGATTTACATTAAAATTGTTGAGTTTGCATTAAATCAGGGTTATTGAATGTATGTACTATTTTTTATATATTTACCTGTGACAAAATTCGGAGCCATATCGATCGAAGCAAGAATCCGCAACGAGGGTCCCTGCCACGGCATCGTAGGGAGCCGAACCATCATATTTATTGCATGTTGTACAGCATTGTAGAAGCCTGGAAAAAGTTTAGTTGTTCATCAAAAATTCTCTTTTGAATATTTTCCAATTTAAAATTTTGTAAAGATGATTTTCAAACTTTTGTAATGCGATTTAGTGACGAAAAAATTGTTCTCACCGAAACTCCGCGTCCTTGTTGCATCTCTTGGCGAATTGCTGCTCATTCATTTTCAGCAACCTCTGACAGGTCATCGTGCCCAGCATATCTTTACAACATGGAGGCTTCGTTGTCCTATTTATTGAAGCTGAAAAAACAATTTTACTTAAATTTTATTTCGAAATTGGAATTACCTTTAAATGGAGCGACTGTGGTCTTTAAAGTAGTGACGATGCCCAGGATTACTCCAATAATAAAAAATAAGAAATATTTATTGATCATATTTTTGAAAAACAGTCAGCTTCAAATTTCGACGAGTGAAATGATCCAAAAACCAATCATGAATCTTTCGTAAGACCAGCTAATCTGTCCTTCTCGCACTTGAAAAGAAGATATTTCGGGCCTTAATTTCAGCCAAAATCGAAGAATGAACAAAAGAAGATCGCTGTCAATCGCACCAAAATTGGAAGCGTCATTCCGTCTCGTCCGAGATAAATTTAGATCAAAAACACTTGGGAAGTAAACCAACTTTGAATCCATTTTTAATTGGTTTTCTAATTCAGATTAAAAACAATAATAAGTTTTTAGATTTATTTTTCAATTGATTTTCGAATTCAGATCAAAAAATTGAGGAAGTGGATCTAATTTTAATTATTTTTAATTAACTTTTGATTCAGATCGAAAATTCGAGGAGAAAATCTTTTCGAAAATGAATCGTAATTGTTTTCTATTTAGAACAAAAACATTTGGGAATTCAATAAAATTTTTAATTTGTTTTTTTGATTTTGATTGGAAATTTGAGAAATAAATTTTCTAAATTCACTTTTATTTTTTAATTTCAATCAAATTCTACTAAATATGCCTCAATTTTCTTGTTACTTACCGTTTATAAAAATAGCAAATATAACTACAGTACATTAATTGTAATATGTGAACATTAGAACCGTCAATTTCGAAACAATATGGAATCAAATTTTAAATTCTCATGGAACACGTACTCTAATTCTAACTTGAACTTTAATTCTTTAACCAAACTCAGATTCCAATCCTAACCGAGGTCGAACCCGGAAAGAACTCAAATCCTAATTGAACCTTAAGTTGAATACTAATTGGACTTCAATTGAAACGAAAACTAAATATTTCGAAAAAATCGGGATCTCCGAATGAATATTAAAGGTGTTGTTCTATGTGCCTTTTCTTACGTCTTATTCTTTTAGTCATTCAAAATCGAGGAAATAATTCAATCCGATTTCTAGTCTTCCAAAAGTCGAATGATTTTTCCGAATTTTGAAACAAAATGAAGGATCGAATTTTGCAAAAGTTCTTATTATGAAGTTGTTTTGAAATTAAAATTGAATGATTAAATAAAATTCCCTATGTATCCAACATGAAATAACCTTTTAATTTTAAAACTAAATAAATTTTACCACCAAAATATTTCTTTTAAAAGTAAGTAAGTTAACTGTTTTCTTTTAAAATCACATAAATCATTTTTTCAAGCATCCTCACCAAGTTTAATTTTTTTAGAATTCCAATTTTATAACATTCCGGTTTTTATAGAACCGCAATAACCCCTGGTTGACCTTTAAGAAACCACCTACAATTTAAATCTCATTTCGAAGACATTCTTGAACAAGTTACAATCACTAATGAAAACATAAAAAATCTAATTAACAAATGGCTTTATCCAATTGGGTCATTTTCCCCTTTTTTCAATTTTCCCTTTCAACGTTTTCAAAACCCCCTATTCCTCTGACCCAGTTCCTCCTCCTCCTCCTAATACTAATTATTGCGACATCTCATCAGGTCCGTTACTTTTGTTTTTCGACATGAAACTGTTTTTTTCCACTTTCGTCTTCCTGATTACGATGAAGAAAAGCTCAGGATGTGCTGCTACTGCCCCTAGCACTTCTACAACGACAACAGCTATTACCACCACTACTACTACCACACCTGCAGGTCAGTTTAACTTCGAAGACAAAAACCTTTAACTGAAAAACTAAATTCTTAATTCAAAGAATATATAAAAAACCTAACTTTAACTAAAAAATAAGTTTCTACGAAACTTCCGACTCAGATCCAGAAAATCCAAGGTTAATTTAATTCCAAAAACTCCCAAAATCATAATCGAAAAAATTTATAAAATTAAGCCTGCAAGCAAAATTAACAAGAATTCAAACAAGCATTTACTTGGAGACCATTTTTATTCAACAGAAACAACGAGCTTCAAGAGATCAGCCTTGTTGATGTTTCAAATTCGACATGCCAGCCTGCATAACTTCATCGACTTCCAGAAGATTTTTAGCTATTTCGTACATGGCACTCAAGCTAGCTCTCTTGACAACGTAATTATCCCAAACACGAAGATCATCGGAAGGCTCTCCTGTGACCAAATCCAATCCGACAGGAGCACGTCCATTTTTATCAGCCTCTTGTTGAGCCTCAATCAACTTAACGATCGAGTCTTGAGTATCCAATCCAGCATTCAAGGCAAGCGTTTTCGGAATGACCAGTAGAGCATCGGCATATGCCTTCACTCCAAGTTTAGCTCTTCCCTTAGTTTCATCAATAACGTCACGAAGTCTATTAAAAGCAGCAACTTCGAACGCTCCAGCTCCAGGAATAACAGCCTTGGTACTCAATGCATTGTAGACAGCTCTGATCCCACCGTGAATAGCGTCTTTAATTTGAGTAATGGTGTGCTTGTAAGGACCTTTGATCAGGATAGTCACGGCTTTCGGATCATTGCAGTCCTCGACGAATGTGAACTTGTCTTCTCCCTATATGTCAACAGTTATTCTCCTCAAAGAAGCAAAAGAACTTACAATGACATGTTCATAAACTGTTCCTGCATAGCCGAGGTCTTCTGGAGTCAGATCATCAACAGAGTTAACTGCTTCTCCTCCACAAGCCAATTGGAGTCTCTCCATATTACGTCTTTTTGCACGACGAAGAGCCATAATTCCTTCTTGAGCAAGTAAATCCAGAGATGGTGGATCTATTCCCTTTTGGTTGATAACAACGAATCCATGTTTCTTTCCATCTTTAGCTTCATCACAAACCTTCTTCTTTAATTCAATAATCTTTTGAACACGACGAGTGATGAACTCACGCTCTGCTCTTAGAAGCTTCTCTCGTTCTTCGGCCGATTTGTAGAAAAATCCAGAATTGACTTCTCTAAAAACCGATGAAATTTAAAACAACCCCAACATACAAAACCCACGTTTTTTCAAACTCGAGAGAAACGTTGCAAGTCAGGATATAAGCGTTCTCCAAGCTCTTAGGCATGTCGGGATGACGTCCTCCATGATCCAAAACAAGTCCTTTGATGAGTTTCGTATCTTCAGCCTTATCCAAAAGCATCTCTTGGAGTTCAATCATATGGAGATCAGGGTTGTAGTCTTCTGGTCCTTTGCGAATAGCTTGAACAGCTTGGAAAACGACTTCGGCGATGTGATCCGACAATCCTCCATAGAGCTTCGTTCCGAGAGAACTCTTGGCGATTTCCAGAAGAGTTTCGTCATCGATTTGGGATTTCGTTTTGAGTTCACCCAAAAGCTCCAGAGTTTTCTTGTGAGCAATCGCGAATCCTTCTGTCAAAATGTGCGGATGAACACCATCGTTGACATATCCTTCGGAGCATTTGAGCAGCTCTCCGATCAACAAGACTGTGGAAGTGGTTCCGTCTCCGGTGTTGTCGTTTTGGGCGGTGCAAGTCTTGGCAATCAAAGAAGCTGTCGGATGTCGGATCTGCATTTCGTGAATCAGGACATTTCCATCCTTGGTCAACTTGATATCGCGTCCTCCGGAAACAAGCCTAAAATCGGATTCAAGTCGAAAATCGAAACCCAAGAATTCTCACATCTTCAAAGTGCCTTTGGGACCGAGGTTGGACTTCATCACGGAAGCGAGACCGAAGGCTCCAGTGATATTCAGCTCCAGAGCGGCTGCATTTCGAGCCAATTCTGCTTTGGGATTCAGAACGCTGATCGCGGACATGATTCACCAGGAGAAACTGAAATTATAAGATAGCTTTAAAAACAACAAATCGAAGCTCGCGAATATATGAAACTTGCTTCCTAAAGGACAGATAAGCACTTTAAAAAGTTAGAAGTCATCAAAGTTTTCTAAAAATTAGGAAAAGAAATTTTCTTTAAAGTTACGAAACCTACTTAGGGAATAGTTTATATGCGTGATGAGGGGGATATATAACAGTTGGTGGTAAGAACTAAATAGTGATGTAAAATAGGGGGGGAAATCTTAAAAATAAAAAAAGATTAAAGAAATGATGAAAAAAGCGCAAAAATAAAAGGAGGAGAACATTCGATGGTGATCTACGGAGTTCGGGATTTTTACACCGACCAGGCCATTTTCGCGTCAGGAGTTACGAAGGGAAATGAGGAAAAACTGGCCAAGGTCTATTTCTTCGCAAATTCTTGTTTTTTTTG
>VOSG01000200.1:16391-31800 GCA_009761265.1 Halicephalobus sp. NKZ332
TTCATTTTTGAATGAATTCTCAAGTGGATCCTTACGATCAGGTATATGGAAGTTTGCATAGGAATAATACGTACAGCAGTAATATAAATGACAAATATGCACATCATTTCATGTAATAATACATACATATAATAAGAAATCAGTAGATTTTTGCTGGCAATTTGTCCAAAGAACTCCCTAATTTTTTCAATCCAAAGTTAAAATTAGGGAAAAAATTTTAAAACTAACATGCAAGACCTCAAATTCTAGAACTCGTATTGAGATAGTTTTATAGTAGTTGTTTTGTAATGTTATCTACTGATGAACTCTTCCAGCATGTGCAAATTGTGTAGACCTTCCCGTACAAACAGGGACCGGTGCGGGAGTGGATCGAACCGTCACTCAGACTCTCGGAATGGATGCTAACGGATGCGTTACGAATACTCTCGTTTGTAACGGACCCCCTGGAATCCAGACTGTTATCTTCGTGAGTTATTTATTTTATTATATTCTCCCACGAAAAACACCATGTGGAAATTGGTATATGAAAATGAATTTTTCAGTTCTATGATGGAAACGGGAACGACGCTGGAGTGACACAGGGCATAGGACCTCAGACAGCAATGCTCACCTGCAACCAAAACGGCGAGTGGATCATGGATGGGTTCACCGCCACCATAAGTAAAGTTGAATGTGTTTCTGCTATGTAACATAAAATTCTCTTAAACTCGATAATAAAATTTCTTTCGATCTTTTGAATAAAAATCAAGTGGTTCAAGAGGATTTGTGAAAGTGAAAATACTTTCTTTTCCGGAGATTATGTCGTAACCAGGTTAAGATCTTCAAATTTGCAAAAGGCGATTTAAATGATCTACAGTAAAGACCACTTATTTCGAGTAAGTGAACTGTCAATGAATGAGTACACGACTACACATATAAATATATATCGAAAGTCGGATTTCCAAATTTCAGTTCGGAATGGAATCCAGGTTCTACAAGATTTCCGTGCTTTTCTTGACTATTTGTCAGGTAACCAGAGTCATAGAAAGCTGTGCAGCCACTGCTACAACCGGCACTAATATAGGTAATTCGTGTACATATAAATTTCAGTTTAATATGTGAGTACTTTCTTCAGACTGTTCCACTTGTGCCCAGGTTACCCCGGACCAACCTGATGTCACAATAAACCCTCTACCTGTGGTCACATACACAGTCAATAACGGTGTATGTACAGCTGTAGTAACCTGTACCGGATTCAACACAGATTCTGTAGTAGTTTTGAGTGTAAGTTTTTTGTATGAAAACAAATAATTTTAAAGTTCTAGTGGTTCTTCGAAGGAGCCAACGTTGGTGTGAGCGGATCCGACCTGATGACCATAGGAACTATCACGAGAACACTCATGTGTAATGGTATGGGTAATTACATCCTCACACCGGACGGCGGAGGAACAGCGACCCAGCCAGTCGATCAAGTTGAATGTGTATCTACGTAAACTGTAGATTGTATATTTATTCAAATAAATAATTAAGAATAAAATTCTATATGAAAGCATGATGATTTCTAACAAGTTCGTCGATTTTGGAATGGAACAATTTCGATTCTATCAGGGCTTCTGTGTCGAGGAGAGGGTTCTTCACCACGGTGTCCACAAAAATCTGGTAGATCGATTTCAGCAATTCCGGAATCCCTATGGCTTCAGGATCAGAATTCAGGACGAACTTGAGTCCCGTTCCCGTCTCCATGTAGTTCATCTTGTATCCTGAGGTCTTGTAAAATTTGATAACCTGTTGTCCATCCTTCGTGGAGACTTGTTGGACGAGTCTTCTGAGGGAGTGGATCATGCCGTAAACGAGTCGAAACTCCTGTTCCTCTTGCATTTCTCGTTTCCTATCTCGTCTCCACTCCTTGTAACAGATGCATTTGCCTTTGGGATTAAAAAGATAGAAATTGTACAACGTCATCTGAAAATTGGAAAATAAAAAGTGAAATCACATTATATAACAAAAAGTTTGCAAAACAAAAATAAAAAGATAAATAGGAAATAAATCAAGTTTTCACTCCATATTCATGCAGCTGAAGTGTTTCGATATGCTTTCTTCTATTGAAAATAATGAAAACAGTGAAAAAAGAAACCTTTATGAGACAAAAGATGAATAAAAATAAAAAATAGGAAATGAATCAAGTTTCTGCTCCATATTCATGTAGTTGAATTATTCCAAAAACGTTCACTATTAAAAATGAGTGTTAAAAAAGAAAAGAATTATATAAAACAGAAAATAAAAATAAACGAAACTCGAGAAAAATAGAAAATGAATTGAATTTCACCTATATTCACACAGTCAAAGTGTTTCGGTATAATGTACTCGATTGAAAATATTGAAAAAAGAAAGTGTTTATATGAAATGCATATGAAAAAAATGAGATCAGGAAAGTGGAAAATGAGTCAAGTTCTCGTTTCATATCCACATAATTAAAGTGTCTTTACATAATCTTCTTGGTCAATCAGAAGGATACCCATCGAATTAACGGGAAAGTGTAAACAATTTCAAAAATAATTAGAGAAAACTCGGGATTTCGAATCTGGAGAATCAAGAGTGGAGGTTCCTCGACTTCTTTCTAAACCGGTCCTTTCGCGCCGAGAGCGGTCCTAGGTCACTTAGAAAATCAAAATCAACTTCTTCTATAAATGCCACATTGTTGATTAATTTCCAACAAAATCGAGAAATTTCCCTTGGTTCACTTTCGAATTAGTTCACCATTTATCATAAATCAGTATTGGAAGAAGAACAATGTATTTTTCTAGATAAGTTTTCAGATGCTCTTTGATTTCGTTTGGAAATTGGAAAATCAGTTATTCTACTTCATTTTTACGACTACCAAAACTAATTTGACGATAAAGATACATAATTGCCAATAAACATTCAGTTGATGTTCACTTTCAAATTTTTCTGAGAAAAATAGCCGAGGAATTCAAAAATAATCAAAGAAAATTCAACATTAAAATTCACAAAGAAGTAATTTATAGTAATGAGTGCTGCAAAATATATCTATCTCATCTTCTTCTAGAAATTGAGAATAGTTCACGAAAACATTATCTGAGAAAATAGCATCAATCTTGATAAATGTTCCCGATACTCTTTCGATTTTCAGAAAATCCTCACAATTTCTTACTGAAAATTCTCAGTACAATATCCCATACACTTTTATATCTCTGGATATTTATTTAAGTTAATTTATTCTATTATTCGAGCTCTAAATTGTGGATAAACTGCTTTTGAAGAACTGCTAGTACCGCTGTGAATAATCGAAATAGGAGCTCAGCGAAATACCAAAAACAAAAAATCAATTCTCCTTAACAATTATTTAACTTCTATGCATTTATCAGCATTCATTAACATTTACTAATTTCCCATTTCTGTCCTTAAATTAAATGTTCAAGTTCTATAAAACGTGCTTTAAAAAATGAAAAAACCCAACCAATCAATGAATCTTCGCCGAGAGTTTTCCCATGTGACTTCCGAGCTTCTTGTAACATACAGTTAAAACTGTTCTTTGCGATGGAAATGATTTTAAAATTTTCTTTAATTTTAAATACCCAGATATCACGTCTCTTTTGTAACAAACAATCCAACTAGTCTTCCCCACTTCCCGACTCGCAGTGGTCCTGTATGGAAAACAGGTGTTTCGCGCGTGGCAATTCTGGCCAATGAGTCAAATTTGGTTTATTTTATCTGTCGTTTCTTTTTTCCCATATTTCCTTTTTTCCCCAGACTTTCCTTTTGGAACCCAAAAAAACAAAAGGCGAATCCACGTAATCCAGCTCTATAGCATTCTCTTCGTGCCCTTTATCTCCCCGAAACTTATTTGCCCTCCTTTATTTCCAAATCGATCATATCTCTTGTTGACGTGTTATCGATTTATTCCAAATTTTTAGGGCAATCCATTTGACAGAGTGCCAGAACAATGAGGATCGTCCTCTTCCTGACGATCGTCGTCCTTGTTCAGGGATTCTACTTGCCAGGATTAGCTCCGGTGAATTTCTGCGAGAAGGCTGATTTCTCCAAGACTTGTCCTGTGAGTTTTCCATATATAAAGTCGATTTCTTCATATAAAACCTACTACTTTCTTTATATAACGTCAACTATTTTCCCATTTATGAAGTTATTTCTTATTTAAACTTTTCAGAATGAAATTCCACTGTTTGTAAATAAACTGGATAGTGATCAGAGCGTTATCCCATATGAGTACCATAGTTTCGACTTCTGTACCGCCAGTGAAGAAGATTCTCCAGTAGAGAACCTCGGCCAGGTCTTGTTCGGAGAGAGAATCAGGCCTTCTCCCTATCAGGTACTTTTTTGTTTCTTCATATCCCAGAATCTTGGGAAATTCAAGGAAAATTCCCCAATTTCTTGAGAATCTCGTGAAAGTTCCTAAGATTTCTGGAGATTTGTTCAAAAATACTTGTTTTGGTACTGTTATGACTTAATTTTTAGATTAATTTCAAAGAAGAAAGACAATGCGCTCTTTTGTGCGAGAAAGAGTACAAAAAAGGAGACGCGGAACACAAGCGTCGTCTCCGTCTTCTTCAACGTGGAATGAAACTCAACTACCAGCACCACTGGATTATTGACAACATGCCGGTCTCGTTCTGTTTCACGAACCAACAAAGTTACAATGTGTGTCTCCCCAGTTTCCCCATGGGGTGCTACGTGACCCCTGATGGAAGACCGAAAGATGCCTGCGTTTTGAACGAGAAGTACAATGCCCAAAATTCGTACTATCTCTTCAACCACGTGGATATCCTTATTGAGTATAGGGACATGTCTCATGAACCAAATATGTTCGACCAAAAAATCGGAGGAAGAATCATAAGAATCAAGGTTTTGCCGAGAAGCATCCACCACACAGATCCGAAAAAATTAGATTGCAGCGAAAACGCGAACCCGCAAGCGATAGGGGCAACAGATGAGGATGGGAAGATAATCTACACTTACTCTGTGTACTGGAAAAATACATCTGTGAAGTGGAGTTCTCGATGGGATTACCTTCTCGATTCTGTTCCTCATTCAAATATCCAATGGTTTTCGATCATGAATTCTTTGGTGATTGTGCTTTTCCTTTCCGGAATGATAGGAATGATTCTCATGAGGACACTTCATCGTGATATTGCTCGGTATAATCAACTCGAAAATGAAGAAGATGCCCAAGAGGAGTTTGGGTGGAAACTTGTCCACGGAGATGTCTTCCGTCCACCGAGATCCGCTTTATTCTTATCCGTCTTCATAGGAACGGGATCTCAGCTCTTGTGTTGCTCTTTTATCACTCTCGCTGTGGCTTGTTTCGGCTTCCTTAGTCCCGCAAATCGTGGATCTTTGATGACTTTTGCTCTCGTTTGGTACATCTTGTTGAGTATCGTTGCTGGATATATCTCCGCTAGACTCTACAAAAGTGAGTTGTTTCTCTACTTTTTCAAATATTATTTTAAAATTTTCCAGCGATGGAAGGTCTTGCTTGGAAGACGAACATCCTCTTGACGGCGTTCTTCGTCCCCGGAATCCTTTTCGGAGTGTTTTTCCTCGCGAATCTGATGCTCTGGTACAAAGGATCTTCCGCGGCAGTGCCTTTCGGAACTCTCTTGGCTCTGCTTTCTCTTTGGATGTTCATCTCCACTCCTTTAACTTTCGTTGGAGCTTTCTTCGGATTCAAGGCCGACAGAATCATAGCCCCTGTGAGAACGAACCAGATACCTCGTCAAGTTCCGGAGCAAACTCTCTACACTAAGCCTCTTCCTGGAATGTTGATGGGTGGAATTCTTCCTTTTGGTTGTATTTTTATCCAACTATTCTTTATTTTGAATAGTATTTGGTAAGTTTAAAATTATTAATTTCTTAAAGTGGAATGGTTTTGAGGGGATTTTGGATGATATTAATCGAGCGCTTTTTCAGGGCCCATCAAATTTACTACATGTTCGGATTTTTGTCTCTTGTTTTCGTGATTCTAGTCATAACCTGTTCTGAAGCTACAGTATTGCTGGCGTACTTCCATCTCTGCGCAGAAGACTACAACTGGTGGTGGAGAAGTTTCTTCACATCTGGATTCACTGCAGTTTATCTTTTCATTTATTGTATTCATTACTTTACTTCGAAATTGACGATTACTGGAGCGATTTCTACCATTCTTTATTTTGCCTATACGGGAATTTTTGTCTTCTTGTTCTTCTTGGCCACAGGTAATTTTAAGACTTTAACTTTTTACTTATAAATATTTTTAGGAACTATTGGATTCCTCGCGACGTACTTCTTCGTCCACAAGATTTATGCTTCTGTCAAGGTCGACTAATTTCGGTGGAATTGTCGAGGATCTACTGTCAACTACGCTGCAATTATAATATTACCGCTTTCTGTTGGTGATTTAGCCAATTTGCTAAATATTTAAATTAAGTATTTATTGGTTATGTAATTGATTTGATTCATACGCCGGTCCTTCTTGCTAATCAATAAGGTATTGTATTAATAAATGGAATTAGTAAATATTCTTTTAAATTGTTAGATATCAGGATGCTTGCTCTTTGAGAGTTTCATGGAGGAGAGTTGGAAAGTTGGCGGCAAATCAGGTGGATATGGTCCTAACTGGGTTCGAGGAATCTTAGCAGTGTTCTCGAGTTTAGGAAGTTCTGTTGAAAGTGGTTTCAGATTTAGGAGATCTTGTTGGGGAATTTTTGTTTTTGTAAAAGTGTTTTGAATAGAATTTTTAGTTGTTTTTGATCGTGTTTGATTGAAATTATTTGAATCTTGTTTTTGTTGATTTTCTTTCTTTGCTTATGATCGAGACGAAACAATTTCTTATCAAATTCAGTTCCACAATTTTTCGACTTAATTTTCGGAATTCAAACTAAACTTCATTTCTTTTCCAATATACTAAAATTTGACTCACTTTCTACATATCAGGAACTTTGTCGAACAAAAGAAACGTTTTTCAACGAAAAATTCATGTTTTTTTGACCTAGCAAAGATTATCATTGATTAAAATAAATTATCTTTTAATCTTTTTATTTTTTATTTTTTACCTCTCATCCCGTTCCGGATCGTAGTTAATGATTCACTTCAGTACTCTTATTGATATCAATGTTCCGGAGCAATATTTAATCCTTTTTTCTTTTTTTGAAAGCAGGATGAAGGGAAAGTTTGAGGCTTTTTTGTCTAAAATTTATTTTGGGAGGCTTTTAGTTTTCTAGAAAAATCGGAATCGTCGAGGATTTTTTGGCGGAAATTTATTTCAAATTTTTAGTTTTGTAAAAAAATGGGAACCGTCGAAGATTTTTTTCAAAAGTTTATTTTAGGAAACTCGGAACGAAAACTATCTGATAAATTTTTTATTTAAAAACTACTTTTTGTGGAAAATAATTCCCAAAATTAAAAAAATTCATCGATCTTTCGATCTTTTGATTTGAAATCCTATAACATTTTTCTTTAAACAAGATTTTTTCTACGTGAATCATCTAGGATTCAAAAGATTATTCGAATCCTATTTTTGTCGAAAAAAAAGATTATTGGAAGTTGATCCAAAAAGAACAAATACGAAAGAAGTGACCTTATCATTCTGTCTTTTCAGACTTTCGCGATTTTTCTCACGGATATTTAATCATCCAAAAATCCAGTCCTTTCGGAATCGATGAAATCAGAGGCTTACTGTAGTTATCTGTCCTATATAAAGTTGGTTTTTTCCGTTATCCAAATCCTAAATTCGAAAATTAGTTCTTGATAAGAAGCTTTGGAAAATATCAGATTATATTGACGTATATTTATGTATTCATTGTACTTGTATATTTGTTTGTTTATTTATTTATATATGCTCGTACATGTCAAATTGGTTATTTTGTCTTTCAAATCTGTAATCTTCTAGATCTAGTAGACTAGTGCTCGATATAATCTCAAATGTCGAAACTACAGTAATCTCGTGATCTTCAAAGAAATTATTCTTGCTTAAAATAAGTACTCGAAATTTTTCAGAAATGGAAAATCCAGAATCTAAAATCCCCATCTCAATTTCGGAATCAGACAGTTCGATTTCGAAATCAGACAGTTCAATTTCGAAATCAGAAAGTGACTTCGAAACCGACCTAAATCTCTGGATCGAAAAACTTCAGGATTCCAAAGAATTAACTCCAGAAGAAATTAAAAACCTCACGAAGAAAGCGAGAAAAATTATGGCTTTAGTTTCGATGGCGAGTCATAAGAACTAATAATACTGTAGCGACCGTGTATATAAACCAATATTAACTTTCAATAACGATGACGTGTATAAATATGTTTTCGACATTGCTGACTGATAAAAATTAATGTAAATCTTGGAGAACAGTAGGTTGTATAAATTAATATAAGTTTATAAAAATAGTGAATTGCATGAATACGAATCCATAAACTGGCGACGTAAATATAAGTCCATAGTAATGATTTGCATAAGTTAATATCAACCTACAATCAATTCAAAATCAACTTCTAAAATCCAGAATTCCTGAAGATATTAGAAGTTCCGGAATTTCGTTTCGAAACAAGTTCTCAAAAAACACCTTTATACTATTCCCAATCTCGAAAACTTTATCTCTCATTTTCTATCCAAATCCGACTCCCAAACTCCCCGAAGCTAATCCCAACTTTCTCCAACAATAATCTTTATGATTTTCCAAAAATCATTTCCAGTCAAAAACCAATCATACTTTTTCTAAGAAAAATAATAATAAACAGCAGCAACTGCGTAACTGATCATAATGGCATCTTTCTTTACAACCCATTTCAAAACTGTGAGTGATATTATCTTTCTGATTCAATGACGAAACTAGTTGCCTTCGGCGATGCTTCTTTTCGCTGCTTCTATCAAGTGCCTCAGGCCATTCAGAGGTTTGGCACATTTTAGGAATGGATGTCTCAGCATTTCTTTCGCCGAAAATCTTTTCTCTACATCAACTTCAAGAGCTGCATCAATAAACGATCTGAACAACGGCGATATGCGTTCTCTTGATGGGAAATCCGGTCTTCCATTCGTTGCAATCAAGAAAATTGCCTAAAAAACAATGATACTCTTTTTAAAAACTTAATTTCTCTTACTTTTAGTGGATTTTCATTAAGATAAGGAGGTTCGCCTTCTACCATCTCAATCGACAAAATACCTAATGACCATATATCCACTTTTGGACCGTATTGTTGACGGCATACAACTTCCCTCGCCATCCAATATGGGGTCCCGACCATCGTATTCCTCTTCGATCCTGGTTGGATTTGGGCACAAAATCCGAAATCCGTCAGTTTCACGGAACCATCCATTCCTAAATTTAAAGTCATTTATAAATAAGATCAAAGATCCTAGAATTAAGAGATTTCTCCGAAACAATATTCTCGGGAATTCCAGTCGTATTACTATAAATCTTACCTAATAGGACGTTGTCTGACTTAATATCTCTGTGAATAACATGACGACTGTGAAGGAAATCAAGAGCTTGAAGGACTTCTCGACAAACAGCAGCAATCATGCCTTCTTCCATCTCACACTAAATTTCCCACCAATAAATAAATTCGAAAAATTATATACAAACCTCAGTAACGACATCTGTCAGACTTCCTCCGGCCAAATACTCCATGACGACCCAGAGTTCTTCTCCCACCAGGTAGGAATCAAGATAATTCACAATGTTTTCACTATAAGCTCATATTACAAATCATATCAATATAAAAGCCCACATCAAAATCAAATTAATATGAACAAGTCTATGTTGGAAACCCTATTAATGAAATGAAACTCACTGTTTATTCTCTCTCATAACGAGGATTTCATTGATGATGAGTTCTTTCTTTGGTTGCTGACTCAAATTCATTTGCTTAATCGCGACCTCCGCTCCAGTAGCGATTTCTATTGCACTCCAAACTGATCCAGAAGCCCCACTTCCGATTTTCTCGACTCTATGGTATTTCCTGTCTGGATTTCCAATTGTTACTATAGTCTTGAGTTTTGCTAGTACTTCCGCATCTGTTATTTTTCTCCTTGATCTTGCTGTTTGTGCTTGATTCTTTCCAAATCCACCGTTCTTAAGAATCACATCTCTTGGTGCTTCTTCCTCTTTCGGCTTCGTATAGATTGACATCGTCTTCACTGGTCTCTCGGGGATTGGAGGAGCTTCTTCCTTAGGAGCAGATGGGGGCGCATACTGGGGAATTGAAGGTTCTTCTTTAAAATCACTTCTCACGAAATTCGACCCAGAATTTCCAGAAATTTTCTGGGATTTTTGATTAGATTGTATAAATTCGTCACTAAGATGACTACTAGCTTTGGAAGTACTAGAACTTTCATTTGAAGATGCATTCGAAGTCCTCATCGAATCCTTTGTGAAGTTGTAGTAGTTGTTCTTCGTGTGATGAGGATGAGGCAAACTGGACGATGAATAATTCCCATGTTGGAGACTCTGCTTCTGGAAAAACGGTGAAGACGACAACTGATCCACACAATTCTGCATCGATGAATCTGAATGATTGGGGAATTATATTAACACATTCTTCAGAATGCCTTACCATATCCATTATCGTAATTCAACCATTTCTGTTGAGGAATTGTAGGTCTAGTGTAATATTGGAGTGCATCCAGAACTGCTTGAGGGTTCTGTTGCTGTTCTTGTTTGCTGATTTTGCTTTGCTGAAGCAGAATTTCCCAATGCTGTGGCATACCCGTAAATTCTCCCGTTGAAGGATTGTAGCCGACATGAACGGTGTGTTCAAAATTCGACGGCAAGGAAATCACTGGCTTTGTGTTACCTTTATCCTTTTCTTTCTTTTCTTCTGGAAAATCAGAGATAAACTTTCTTTGAAAGCATACAAAAAAATTGTATGAGATTTTCATGAATTTCAACTGAATTTCGAAAGACTCCAAAGTTCTTCGACTTCTGAAAGATCTTAGGACCCTGGGATTCTAAGATTCTAAAACTCTAGTGTTCCAGAAACTTTCGGGAAATCCTAGTCTATAAAATTTTTATACAAATGCAATAAACTCACTTTTATTATCTTTCTTCTTCTTTTTGTCTTTGGAGTTCCCGAACCCAAAGGAACTGCCGAAACTCGAGAGTCCGGAGCTGCTTTCTGGTTCCCGGGGAAGGGGTTTCACGTCCATCAGACTCCTGTAGTTGCCGTTTCCGTTGACGGAATGGATGGTTGATGACGAAGAAGACAATCTGATCGGAGGCGGGGGTGGCTTTTCTTCGTAAGCATAAGACATGGTCCGATCAATGAGTAATCAAGTACCGGTAATCGATGAACAAGAGCTGGTAACTATGGAATCAATAGAAATAAAAATTGATCCCGTTCGAAACAAAAGTGATTAGAGAAAAATCAAAAGTAGTTGGTGATCAGCGTTCATTTACAGGCAATGGCCTGAAAAAGTTATAAAATAGTAAAATGGCAAAAATACAACAAATCAACAGGAAAAACACGGACATAACAATCCTAAAAATCTTCATATATGAAGTTTCTTGAGAAAAAAGGAGAACCCGAATGAATCATCGAAGATCAGTCATTCTAGACCCGGTGATGTTAAACAAAACCGAAAAAAACAAAAATGTGCTTTTAACTAACGAAAATCAGGAGTAATCAAAAAATCAATAAAATTTCGAAGCGGCACTTGCCGAGATCCGTTTTTCCAATCGCGTTCGGTCTCTGTACGAACAGGACAATGTTTCCATCGCCGACCGTTCCTTCATTAGAAACGACTGGTAAAAAAATCCTAGCGCTGCTCTTTTTTTTATATTGGGGGAAACTGTCAAAATTTAATCTTTCTTATCATGGAAAAGACAAGATAAAACTGGTAAAAATTAGGGTTGAATTTTAACAACAGAAAAACTGTCAAAAAATTAATTTCTCTCACCACGAAGAAAATAAACCCGGCAAAAATTTAGGTTTGGTTTTAAAAATATGAAAAAATAGAAAAATGAAGTTTCCTTATCAAATAAACAATGATAAAACTGAAAAGAATACGAATCAAAATAAAATAATCGATCACAATTGCTCGCAAAATAAGAAAGTCGCGATCCAAATTTTCCGTGATCGAGGCCGCTGATTCGTCTTGCAATTTCCACTATCAAATCGCCCAATATTTCTTTTTCGAATATTTCCTTTTTCGGAGCGATTGCGGTCTGTCTTCTCATTACTCTAATTCATTTCAATTTCAATTCAAGTGGACCAAATTATAAATAAAGAGAATTGATCCAAACGTTCGAATCACATGGGTTCGAATTAAAAGCACATAGAACCACTTGAAAAAAACGAGAAATAAAAATATCACATACAGAAATCGAATTTTATAATGTTTTAAAAGAAAGTCATACATCAGGATTACATTCCATGAGGTTCCAAAGTTAATTCATACATCGAGATTGGGTTTTATAAAATTCCGAAACGAATTCATATATCAAGAGGAAGATTTCATATATGAAAATTGCATTGTGTAGCATTTTAAGACGAATTCATATATGAAGACCTATTGAAAAAGCCATTATATACATTTCAAAAAACCTCGTGTTTGTTCCAGTTTTGGACAACGAACAAGGAGCTCATTTCAAAAATTTTTTGGCAAGGAAAAGAGCAATGTTCTTCTTTTCTGCCGCTTTACATTTGTTCAATTTCGATTTTTCGTACACAAAAGACAGCAATCGCGTTCTTCCGTCTTGGAAAACTCAAAAACTTTAAAGAAGAACGTTTCCACCTCCCTTTCTCAGGTGATGGAAAAAATGATGAAAGATATCGAAAAAAATAAATAGAAAAAAATAAGTAAATTTTCGGAAAAATTTGAAAGGTAAAGTTTGTAAAAATATAACCAATTTTAAGATGATCAAAAAATGGGTCATATTTTTAAAAATATTTCGGTATTTTAGAAAATGATTAATGATTTTGTTTTTTTAAAATTCAAAAAATTTAAGTTATAGATGCCAAAAAGCATACAGTAACTTTTCTGAGATCTTCCAGAATTTTTATTTAAAGAGTTGAGCTCACAGTATTTTTATAGAATTAAAGTCTCGGAATTTCCTTGTAAAAACTACAAGCTCAACTATTCGTAAAAATTTTTTATAAAAATTAAAAGCTAAAGTTCTATTTTATAAAAATTCAAAGGCCAAAAACGGTTCAACTCTGTACCGGCCAATCTCCCAAATTACATCACAACTTTCCCAGAAAAAAATTCATTCACCCGAGAACCCCCTTCCGAATCAGGACCCAGTTGACCGCAAAAATCGAAAAATTTTGAAGTTGAAAGAGTGAAAAACTGAACAAGTATTTTTTTAATCCGTCCATCTGGAAATTTAAAAAAATTTTTCACGCTTGTTTAACCAAAACTCCCCCAAAATAGGAAAAACCAATTTCCATTATTTTTGGGTAATCAAGAATAAATTTTGTAGTAATCCTGAATAATAAGGAAATTGTTTTCTTGGAAGTCTAAAAATAACAAACAATATTAAAAAATTACTACATCAATTCTATGTAGAAAATGTATGCGTTGATTTTAGATAGTGAAAAATAACGTAGTAGTTTTAGAAAATGGAATAAACCACTATAGTAGCCCTGGATAATGGAAACGATTACTACACTTCCTCCGAACAATAGTAGTATTCTTCTAATGTGGGAATTTGAGTTTACAAAGTTGCATGCGTTAAAACTTTGAGCAAACATGAACTTTCCTCCTTCTTCCTAGATCAAGAAACTCTCGAGTCAAGTTTTCAAGAGCACATTAGCAAAGACTGATGATGGAGACGTCGAGGAAGGAAGGAAAGAAGGTTTATTGATGAAGAAGTCGAGGAAAAAAGGAAAGTGCATTGATAGAGAAGTCGTGGAAGGAAAGTTTGCACGTAAAACTTGTATTACTCACATTTTCGGAAAAAATCTATTTTTCACAAAACTCTACTGTATGTTGAAGTTTTAAAAATCGAAAACAATTTTTTGAAGAGTTCGTTTAGGAGAAATTTTTTAGAAAATTTCAAATATTTCTAGAAAACTGGATACTTGAAGATTCTGAAAAATTTAGAAAATCCCGAAAAGTTTTTGTGGATCTCAAAACATTCCATCCTGTTCTAGAGGATTTTAAAAAATTTCAGAGGATTTTGAAAACTTTAAAAATCCTAGAAATTCTAATAGAATTTTAATTAGAAAAAATAAAAAATCAAAGACTTGGGGAAATAAAACTACAGAGTGGAACATTTTTATCCAAATCTATAAATCAACCATCAGTCGATAATCCGTCCAAAGTCAGTTGTCCACTAGGTTTACCCTCAGGCACTCGACTGACAAAGCAAAGCAGAGTTTGGATTTCAGTTTTTCAGTATTAGTCTCGGCGAAATTTTGCAACCCCCACACCTGACAAACGATATACATTTAAAATTCAGCACGTGTTTGAAAAATTTCAAATATTTAATTACAACTTTTCAGCTATTAAATCTTTAACTGAATTTTAGAAATTAAAATTTTAAGCATAATGGTTTAATTTCAAAATTTTGAAAAGCTGATTCTATTCTCAACTTTAAATTTTCTAAATCTTAAATTTGAAATTCGAAAATTCATGGACTAACCAAAAATTGAGAAAAAAACTTTCTCAACAAAACCGGCACGGGACGACATGGGATTCCTGGGGGAATTTGGAAATTTCCGGATTTTAAAACTTGAGTCAAGAGGAAATTGAAAATAGTCGAAAATGGAGTCATCGAGCGTTGGTCATCGGCGAATTTTTTAATAGAAATTTTCAGTAGAAAGAATTAAAAGCCATGCAAAACTTTTTCTGAAGAATTTTTGAAGAACCGAAGATCATCAAATTGTAATAATCCCCAGGATTTTAGAAATCGAGTCAAAAAAAGTGAAAAAATAGAATCAGAGTCAGAATTAAATTCAGAGCCACCAGATATCGGTCATCAAAAACTTTTCTAGATAAGAAAGTTATACAGAATATTTTTTCAATATTTAGAGTGAATTTTAGATAATTTTGAAAACCTCAAGATTTTTAGTTTTGGCAGCTTCTCAAATGAATAGCATGAATTTTATTTTGCGAATTTCCTCGAGGTCTCTGGATAAAGTTACAGAAAATATAAAATTCTGGAATTTTTCACAACCTACTAAAACTTTCAAAATTTTAAAATTTCTTTCTACATTGAGAAATTTACTAATATTTTCGTGAATATATAGTAATTCCAGAGCTTTCAAGAGCCGACAACTCTGAAGACTACTTCAGACCTCTTGATCTTCCAAAGTTCCCGATTCAAGATATGTAATTACGTATGTTTTGACTACCAGAAGTTGATGACGACGCTGACTAGCATTGACGTCATATCAATACGACATTGCTGCTGTACTTATATGATATTAATATGATACTCATATTGTATTAATATAATATCTATGCTTTGTCTATATCATA
>VOSG01000200.1:32061-61386 GCA_009761265.1 Halicephalobus sp. NKZ332
GAAAATCTCACATCATTTCTAGTTTTTGAAACCCACGACGAAGGGAAATTCATCAATTGGTAAGGAACCGTATTGATCCCACTTCCAACAGCTCTTGAGATCTGCCGCTAAACAACTTGAAATTTTGCCTTCGTTTTCACGTTAACGGAAAATCCACAAAGTGAAACAAAAGGATGAGAGCATCTGGAAAATACACTTGAGCCAAGTCTACTATTTGATTATTTACAACAAAAAAATAAATGACGATTTCAAATTCCGAAAATTTCGTTTTAATGATTTTTAATCAAGGATTTTTTGACAATTTCCTGTTTACTGGTCATAAATAGGAAATTGGTGCCAGAAGTCGAAACTAAAGAGCAACTTTAATTTCAAAAAAGGAAGGGCCCACGTCCGGTCAAGGGTCAGGATGGAAATAAAGGGAATTTTGAATTTGGAGCAATTTAAAGGTTTAAACTAAATATCATATGATCATCATCACACTATATAAAGCGCAATGTGTATCTATCTCAAAGATATCTCGGTAAGGAAATCAAGATCAAATACACTACCTTTTTGAATCGGCATTCCTTTGTAATTTCATCTAAAGACAGTGCCTGGGGAATCTATTCAAAGGCGGGTTGGCTGCACTAGTGATTTTAAATTCCAAAAATTTTAGATTTAATTAAAAAATAAAAGTTGAAGTCAAAGATCAAGTTCAATTCAAAGGAACGCCTCTATGTTCGGTCAAGAATTAAAATTAAATAGGAATTTTAAATTGAAAAAAAACTTAAAATAAATTTAATGGGAATCTTTTAATCCCAAAAAATTCAAAACAAATAAAGGTTAACTTTAATCTTTAATTTCAGATGGTTTTATATCCGATAAAAAAGCTGTTTTTCACTTGCTTTTTGTGGGAAAAACAGAGAAAGGAAGTAAAAAAGAAAAAAACAAAGATAAAAAAGGAAAAATTTTTCACCCATTAAGAACAAATCGAGAGCATTGTTGGCTCAATGACATGTCTGAACAAATCAGAACTAATTCATGATATGCAATGAGTCATTAGAAAATTTTCTTTCTATGCTATTTCTTTAAAATAGATTATTCAAAACAGTTTTATTATTATTAGAAATTTCCCAGAATCGAGAGAAAATTCCTGGAATTAATTGAAATCGAGAATTCTAAAAATCCCCCAAATTTTTTTCGAAAAAATTTTCCCAAGTTTTTCGTTTTTTGTAATCTCAGAAAAACAAAATTCAAAATTCGGACAATCTCCGAAAAAGTTTGGAAATTGGTATCGAAATAATTCCGTAGCAACTGTTTCTAATTTGTCTAATAGCATGACAACTTGAACGAAAATCAATCATTTTCTCAAAATTTAAATCCCATCTCGACCTGGTTTTCTCGAGAAAAAACACATCCGGTCGAAACTCAAATTTCTACTAGTTTTGTAACCAAAAAATAAGATTCAAGAGTGAAAATAAATTTAAAGACAAAAATAAAACTCTAAGAATGAAGTCTAGATGTTTTCAAAAAATCCTTGGGAAACGGGGATTTAAGGGAAAATTGGCTCAGTTTCAGTCAAACAAAATCGCTGTTCTTTTGGCCCACTCATTTGATTGGTTAAAAAAATAAAAATTACGGTTAATTTCAGAGACAAGGGCTAATTGAACTTTACCAAAAGGGATCTTTTTATCTTGGAAAATATCAAAACCAGATGATCGAAAGTTTAAAAATCAGTAGCTTTAATTTTTATTACCACGAAGTCATATCAAACCGAAGATTTTTAAAAATTTGTTTGGAATTTTAGTCAACAAGTCTCTGACAATATTCAAAACTCGAAATACAGTTAATTTAAAGAATAAAAAAAACATCTTTATTTTAATAACTTCGGATCTAGAACCCTATAGATGTTCTGGAATTTACTCTATTGGGTACTTTTGGGAGTTGTAAACAAAGTCTCCAATTTGAGGATGAAAGACAAATATTTCTTTTTTTCCATTTCCAACAATAATACTAGTTGTAAAACGTTTCGTTTTTCCAGACTTTTTCACTTTAATCACGTTCCTAAAGAATTTTAAATTCCAAAGCCTTAAAAGTCGGAAAGAAAAATATACACGGAAAAAGAGGGTTTTGGATAGAAGTGAAGAAATATCGAAAATAAAAAAGCATAAAGAATTTCGTCAAGAAAGAGATAAAAGACCTATCGAAGGACACGTGTGCTTCGGGACACAAAACCATTGAGGAACATTGGGGTACTCCCGAACGTTTTCTTTGTTGACCACGGTTGTTACATGATTGTCAATCAAGGATACGACAAAGTGATCGTCGTAAATTTCGGTCAATCTTCCACGGTAAAAACGTCCGGATGTGAAGTTTTTGACCAAGTAAATTTCTCCAACAACAATATCCTTCGGAATCATACTGTACTTGTCAATAACATGACGAAAAGCCCTGAAAATAAAATAAAATTCATAGTTTGAGTTTTGGAGTGTAGTCTATTTCGACAGAAAATAAACATTTTTTGTTGAAAATGGTTGCATGATATTAAATTGAATAAGATTTTCGTAATAGAATCCTTCTTTCTGGACAAAAAATTCCACTTACTCTCGCTTCGTCGAAATAAATTCAAATTTTAAAAAGTAACTTACCTCATTGTTTCCAGAACACGTTGCAATTCGACAAAAGCATCGGTGAAATCTCGTCTCTTGATCTTCGATAAATCAGTTATTTCGAAATTGTAACCTCTCAAGACATCACTTCCGTTTGAACTTATACCCACTGACAACTGGCTGGAAGCTACAGTATTCAAGGTTCTGACTGTATCGACTTCGTCCTTTTCTCTGTCTTCAATGTTCGAACCAGATTGGAAAGAACATCCTGGGAATTCGGGATTCATGTCGAAATCTTCAACAGGTTTTTGAATTAAAAAATTCGTGTTCGTTGAAATCCTCTGATTTATTTGCACTAAACTGCTAGGAATGGGATATCCATCGGTTGTCAATGGTGGGGGAATTTCAGGTCCAAAATCCGCGAAACCTATCCATCCTAAAAACTGATTAATCCAAAGAAACGACCCATATAAAATCATACCGACATTTCCTCGAGAAGCTACTCCCCCACGTCTTGCTGCGGATTTTCTCATCAGTGCCTCGAAATACTGGGTATTTTCGTCGGTTCCTTGTTTTTGAGGAATACTTCTTCCATTCCAACCCCCTCTTCCTCGTGGAAATCCTCGTCGAATCTGTCTCATTGAGAGATCTCTGAAGAAGGTAAAGATATCAAGTTTTAACAAAGTTAATAAGAAATATATACACTCACACGGAAATACAAGACGAAAGTAAAAAAATTAGTGTACAACAACGTACTGAAATGTGAAAAGTAAGAAAAAACAACAATAATGTTCAAGAGATTAGAAACAAGTTTCCTTACGAAATTTATCTCAACACGAATTTCCAGAATTTCCAGAATATTCAGAATATTACTTTTTTCGACAAAAAAAATACGAGTCGGTTTTTATTTAACGAAAGTTTTCGCTGCAAGAACCGAGAAAAGTACAAAAAACTCGTCTCGAAAAACCGCTGTCCGCAACGTGCAATTTTCCTTTTGCGAAATCCAAAAATTCGAATTCATTTCTTTCTTTCTCGTTTTTAGACCTCAATCTTTGAAGAATTTTTAAAATATGAATTTGCCGCGTGATTTCGATGATCTCTCGAAATTGAAAGATTCAGGTAAATTTTCTTCGCACTTTTATATATGGAATTTGTTTTCAGGGTTGACTCTCCACAAACATCAAATCGACGGAATCCAGACAGTCCTCAGATGGTACGACAATGGGCATGGAGGAATTCTGGCGGATGAAATGGGACTGGGAAAGACTTGTCAGACCATCTGTGCTCTTGTGCTTCTGAAGAAGAGACTTCAGAATCCCAAATTCGTGATCATCTGTCCCTTGTCCGTCATCGAACATTGGAAGAATGAGGTTTCAAGGTTAGTTTTTCTACTTTACACTTCGACATATCGAATATTATGTCCTTAGTCGCCTTCATTTTTATCCTTTAGATTCGGCTGTGGAAAACTAAAATCGATCGTCTACAAAGGAACGAAAGAAGTTCGGGAACCAATACTTCACAAACTGAATACTGGAGACTGGGATGTTTGTTTGACGACATATTCGGTATACTTTTATTTCTCAGTATCGATAAATACTTGAGAATTATTTCAGTTCTTTCGGATTGATTCCAATGATTTCAAGTTCCCTGTCGACGTTTTTGTCGTTGACGAAGCCCACTCTGTAAAAAATGAACTTTCGCAACTCCACATAGCCGTCCGAGAGAAACACGCGAAATTTCACTTACTGTTGACTGGAACTCCCATCCAGAACGACCTCGATGAATTCTATTCTTTGTTGAGTTTGGCAGATTCTGAAAATTTCCCAGAAGAAAAAAAACCTGAATTTCTTTCTGAAAAAAAAGAAGTTTTGGTGAAGAAACTAAAGAAAGCAACAGAAACATATGTTCTTCGTCGACTGAAGAATGTTGTTTGTAAGGAATTACCCAGTTCCCAAGAAGTCGTTTTTTACCATGGGTTAACCAACTTCCAACGGGATCTGTACAATGCTATTTTGGTTTCCAACAGAGGTGATTTTAGAAGACTATTTTAATTAAATTTTGGTTAACTTTTATTTTAGCTTTTTTCGATACGTTGGTGACTCCGAGACAATCTCTGATGAGTCTTCTGATCCAGCTAAGAAAAGCAGTTTCTCATCCATACTTCTTCGAAGGAGTTGAACCGGAGCCTTTTACAGAAGGAGAACACCTCTTTACTGCCAGCGGAAAGTTCATTGTTCTGGATAAGCTGCTTCGTTTCTTGAAAATGAACAATCATCGATGCTTGATTTTTTCTCAGTTCAGAAGAACGCTGGAGATTTTGGCAGATGCAATGACATTCAGAGGTAAAACTTTGTGATTTTATTAATCTTAACATCTTTCCAATTTTCGATCATCTTATTATTTGTTGGTTTTCAGGATATGAGTATGAGCATTTCGATGGTTGCAGTAAAGCTGAAAGTAGATTTCAATCTATTGAAAATTTCCAAAGACCGAATTCCGACGTTTTTTGTTTCTTAATAACGACAAAAGCTGGAGGACAAGGATTGACGTTGACGGCAGCGGATACTGTGATTTTTTTGGATAGTGACTTGAATCCTCAAAACGATCTCCAAGCAGCAGCGAGGTGTCACAGGATAGGTCAAGATAAACCGGTCAAAGTTGTGAGACTTCTCGCTGAACATACAGTGGATGAAGCTATTCAAAAACGTGCTTTCAACAAATTGGAGTTGAGTGAATTTGTTTTGGAAGATGGAGAAGGAAAGTCAGATCTGACCGGACTGAGGGAAGTACTTTTGTCCGATTTGGCAAAGTTGAACGAAAAAGAAAATTCTTCCGATGAGATGTACAAATTTTTGAATGATGAATATTTTATCTCCATTTTGGGAAGAACAGACAAAAGTGGACGCTGGATGAATGAAGTCGCGAATAATGTTAAGAGAAAGGAGGAAAAATCACTGGATGATATTGATTTTTTCCCTCGATCAGAAAAGCTCGTCATAGGATCGACGAAATCCAGAATTGACGGGAAAGATGAGGAAGTTTTCGAAAAATTGACTTCTGAATTTAAAAATAATTCCATTTCAACAGTTTCTGGGGTTAGACAATCGTTGAAAATTAATCCTACTTCTGCGAAAAACAACGATTCTGGAAATTCGGAAGCCAGAAGAAGAGCGAACAGGATGAAAGCAAGACAGAAAAGAATGGAAGAGGACAAAAAAAGAGCGGAAACGAAGAAGAAACTTTGGGAAGATAACAGTGGGTTTATTTTCTCTAATTTCATATTTTTAGAACTTTCTTTAGCTATAGTAAAGTTTTGTACTTTCTGGTCTTGGTTGGAAAGTTCTAAAAATTTGTGTTAAGACAGTTTTCTACTATGAAAAGTATTTACTTTTTTAGATTATCAATCAAAAAGCATTTCTTCGGTGTTGGAAGGTTTAGAAACAACAACGACGAAAAATAGAAAACTTGGAAGACTGTACCGTGTCTTTGGAAATGTTGTGAGTCCGGTCCGATCATTGACGGATAATTCTGAAGAAGCTTGGATCATTCATCGAGTAGATACTGGAGGAAATTGGGGAAATGGAGGTCTTTTTACTATTCTCCAAAACATTTCCACAGAAATTCCAGAAGCATACAATCTGGCTGGCAGAATGAGCGATCTTCATGTTGGAGATTCGCATTTTTTAGACGGAATTTTGGGAAAGCAAGAATCGGTTTCTGTTTCTCTTGTTCCCGAAATTGATTTAGATTCTGAGAAAAAGCATATGAAGGCTCCAGAAAAAGTGGAAAGGAAGATTTCGGTTCAATTAATAGTGGCTCAAAGTTTAAGAGATCGACATAGATGTGGGTTTTGATTATTTTTTGTCTATACTAGTACTAGCATTTATGCTAACTTGAATTATACTAGTTTTATTGATATTTATTTTTAGTGGTGATGAAGGAGGCGAGTGTGAAGCGATGCTTCAAAATGATTTCGGAATTTTCCCTGAAAAGGGAAACCCTCCCTAGTATCCATATGCCGATGATCTGGTGGGGATTGCCGGATCCGCAGTTGGAAAAGATCATTTTGAAATGCATTACGATGGAGTTTTTGACGACAGGACTGGACGTTTATATTTATCACTACAGAAGAGGAAGCGGTAATGGAGGTAGAATAACACAGCCATTGATTTCCAATTTTTCGCAATCTTTGTCGAGAAGATATTCGTATGGAAGTTCTCCTCCAGCGAAGAAAAGTAGAGTTGAAATTGTTGATGAGGACGAGGAAGAAGTTGATGAAGATGACGAAGACGATGAAGAAAGTGAAGAAGATCTCATGGAGACAGAAACAGAAACGGAGGAAGAGGAACTTGATTTGGAGTTGACGGATGAAGACGAAGAAGAAGAGGAGGAAACTTCATTTGAATAATATTTTGTAATTGTTATTTGACACTTGGTGATCTCTGGATTTATAAAAATAACTTCAAACAATTTCATTCTTCCCAAATCATTCAATGTCCCATTTCAAACTTCAACGCCAAAAATTTATTTTTGCTCTATCAAAGCACTCTTAATAAAACAATAAAAAAGAAGAACAATGTTGACGAGACTTTGGCTTATGATAATATTTGGGGTAAAAAACTAAAAAAAACTAAGTCAAATGGAAAGAATATATAAACTGAAGGGCCACTTTGAATCTCTCCACAAACATTTCATAACTTGTATATGGAGGAATTTTAAGGAAATTATAGCACGTCATAGCAGATGGTAATTCACCTTCCCATGCTCCAAATGATGCTATTTTTCTAACCACAGTCAAGGGGGGATGAAGACCACGAAAACCTCCGACCGGCAACCGTGGAGAACCCGTGCAGAATTGCAAAAATTTCCGACGCTGAAAAAACCCAATTATTGATAAAACCTTTGAAATTTAGACTCACATCTTGAGTAGAAAATTGATGAAGCATGTCGACGAGCCAGATGATTTGAGGAGATTCATGTGTATATCCATGATCCGGTCTTATAGCTTGTTGAAGAGCAGATTTCGACCAAATTTTATCGTTTTCTGTTGATCCTTCAGCACATCCGCAGAAGAGTTGTTCTATTTCTTCGCATGCAAAAATTCTAAGAATATTATAGTCAATAATTTGTTCAAATCCATGTCTAAGGGACATCATTTCTTCTCTAACGCCCTCCACAAGCTTCCAGTAAGTCACGAGCTAAAAGACCACGTTTAAATCAAAACTTAAGAATAAAGATACTTACATCTGTAAAAACTTTAGTATTAGCTAATTTAACTTTTTCGCTTTTGCCGTTCTTCTTAAGTTCGAAGTTTTCATCTCCAGGCATAGTGAAATACAGTTCAAGGGAATCCAAATTCTCTTCAACGATTTCGTTTCTTATCTCTCTCACAGAATTATATAAAATCGGATCTATCAAATGTAAATCCGCATTTCCTATAGTATCTTCCTCATGAAGAAGCCATTTGAAGAATATCGGCGAGAAAGGAACATCCAACATCCTTGAATCCAAAAGTGCTTGAGCCAGAAGTCTTCCTATGAATTCAAACCTCTTGTTTCTTCCATCATTCTTAGAACTACAGTTATTCTTAACATTCTTATTCAGACAATTAGGATAAAGTCCATTTTCATTAAATGTCAATTCATCCACATCACCTTCATCACTCATCATAATTTTCTGTGAAGCACCATTCCATAATCCAAGGAAATGCTTCTGAATCTCTTTCGAGATCGTCGAATAAAATTCCAACGTAGGTCCAAATCCTGTTCCAATTTCACCTTCAAAGTTAACTTCCAACTGAGCTTTAGAATGCTGCATTTGATGGAAAGTAGCTACAGCATCAGCTAACAAATTATTTCTTTTAATCGTAACTTTCCTTCTTTCAAGTCTCGGAATTAATCTCGAAGTCGCCTCGTTATCGTGATCATCACTTCCTTCCGTAACAAGATGCATAAGTGCTCTTTCTCTTCCGAATGATGTACAGTACAACAAGTTCCTTCTCACATCAAACGGAAACATAAATGGGACAGACTTCACTATGTTAACTGTCCATTTCGGGATTTGCTGAGTAGCCACACTCAGGAAATCACTGAGTTGTCTTTGAACTTTTGCATTCAGTTTCGACGAATGGAATACTGTTACTGGCAAAATCGGATCATGTGTCGTTGGGCAAATATCCCCGTCCTCATAAATTTCAAACCAATATCTGTTGAGACCATAAAGAACACGTAATAATGTACAAGAATCAGCACATGGATCGTTCAACGGAAATTCCAGTTCTGATTTGAGGTATGGTTCCAATGGATTACGACGATTAGGCACAATACCGGCTAAAAGCAATCGTTTTCAATCAGTTACAAGATCAT
Organism: Halicephalobus sp. NKZ332; assembly: GCA_009761265.1. Taxonomy (NCBI): domain Eukaryota; kingdom Metazoa; phylum Nematoda; class Chromadorea; order Rhabditida; family Panagrolaimidae; genus Halicephalobus; species Halicephalobus sp. NKZ332. The sequence continues at coordinate 41,015 of VOSG01000200.1, forward strand.
CTAAGAGTCTATGTAAAAAACAAAACTTACTATGATAGAACGAATTCTTGTCGTAATATTTGGTCTTTTTCGTACCCGTTTTCAGTCTGTTTTTTATTTTCGAAGTTGTTGAACTACTTGCTTCTGTTTTCTGTGCAACTCTAAAGTACAAAGTATGAGCCGCATTCCACACGCTGTTCGGGATCCCTTCTTGATCATCGTCTTGCGGAATAGAATACTGGCATATAGCTTGCAAGATCGATAAATCGCTTGAAATTGGTTGGTCTCCTATTAATATTTCTATTTTTCCTGTGAATGGCTGTTCTGTATTATCCGTTGATCCAACTTCTGGGTCATCTTCACTTCCATCATCATTCTCGCTCGAACTATCCGTTGTGTTACTTCCTACACCTCTATCAATCAAGTACTTCTCTATTGCTGAAACCGATGTAAACGGATCAACCTTTATCGATCCTCTTCCATGTCGCCATTCCTTCAATTGTCTACATGACGGATGTCGTTTCAAATTGCATCTGATCTGATGGGTCTGGAAAAATCTCAAGGCATGACTTCCTCTCAAAACCGTTCCTGTCGTCGACGAACTCGTTGTTGAAGAATTATTCAGAACTCCACTCACATTCGTGACTTTAATTTGAAATTGTTCCAATTGACCAACAGCATGGACGACCTTCGAAACCAATTTTTCAAATGGACCAAAAATATCACCTCCAACATCTATCGGTTTGTTCTTCGAATTCTCATCCAAACTCATAAAGACTTTCGTAAATCTTTTCAGTCTTGTGTTCCTTGAGATTTCTCTTCCTTCACAATTGTCCACCAAATAATTGCACAAACTCGTTGTCAACTTCGAATGATTCAATTGAAAAGCCGAAATTTCTTTTTCCATAATCAGTTTCGCCAGATCCTCCAACGGCTTACATCCAAAATCTGTTGGTTTGTTCAATAACTTCGAAATTCTACTCAATTCTGTTAATACTGCCTTATCCAAATCATATATCCCGTCTTTTCCATGGTAACTGTCCAACAAAAACTTTGTTTCCTTTCCAATCCATTCACAAATTTTCTCCGTACTTGCTTTCTTCAGAGATGCCGAGTTCGGTCCATAAGCATTAACCATCTGTTGTTGTTGCATAACATACGCTATATCCTGACTTACTTGTGACAAATTCCCAACAATGTTGTTAATCTGAAGGTTCTCTAGCTGAATATGACTTTGATACGTTATCGGAACATATCCTGGATGTCGTTGGCTCAGATCTGATCCAATACTATTTAATCCTAATGGAACAACTCCCGGGACAATAGGGTATCCTCCTGCAAATCCCGACGTTGCAGTTCTCATCAATGCTGCATAACTCGGAACAATTGGTGGATTGATCATATTGGGATTCATAGCTCTTTGCTGGATAGAATTATCTTGATTCATCTGGATTTGATGTTGAATACTTGGAACAACACGTGACATCAATGCATTAGCTACAGTACTCGCTGTTGGTTGTGATCCAAAATCCATAATTTCCGTTGTCGATTGACTGTTACTATTCCCCATCGATCCAGAAGACGAAACTTCTATTGGCCCTCTTCTCAAATTAATGACCTTAATTTCTTCTTTTTTGTCCTCCATCTTTTCTTCCTTCTTGTGTTTCTTCGACAATCCTTGGATCATAAAGAAAACACCTTCAGCTTCAAAAAGCGGGACGTAAAGTCTCGGAAGCTTATCCAAAAGCACATGGATCAACTGGAGAGCAGATGCAATTACAGCATGACTCTTGTTTGAACTCAATGTACTGAATATATAGCTTGCCAACGGAAGATTATTCAATATAGACTTCAACTCAGATTCACTTTCGACGGAATATATCATCCTCATCATTGTTCTTGTAGCTTCGTATCGGAGATTCGAACAACTTGTAGCTGTACCAATTTCAACCAGAATAGGAAAATGCATCTTGATCAATTCATGGAGACGTTTATTATGTTTCTCTCTATCGGCATCACGTTCTCCCGAGGCTTCATCATCTAAAAACCAACATAAGTCATATTTCAGAGTACCATTAGTGTCAATACTACTTCTTACAGTAGCATTAACATCAAAATCAATTTTCACATTAAACTTACGATCTGGACTAGTTGTTCGTCTGTCGATCCTTCCAACAAAACCGGTCCTCGTATTACTGTATTTCATCTCAACCAGGTCAATTATGCATGCAACTCCAGCAATGTCCATTATGACTTCCAAAGATCCATTCATTCTTTTGTCTTCCAAAATGCCTATATCTCCGGCAGCGAAGTCTATCATATCACCGACTTCGTCTTCATATTGCCAGGAGACAGAAACAGGTACAATACCTGTTGAAACTTCTCTTGATATCAGTAGACTTCCGGGAACAGGTACTTGGTTGTTCATATAAGCCATTATCGTATTAGAAATTTCGAAGATCTCAATTTTCGGCAATGGTGGGAACAATTCTCCAACAAGAGCTACGATCTCTCTCGTGTGTTGTGTCGGTCTCAAAGTCACATCAATGGTTTGAGATTCATCTTTATCGTGTCCCACAAGTAAGAATCTTAGAGTTCGACCGAAATCTGAAAAATAATTCTACCTATTTTTAAAGTTAAAATAAAAAACTGACCCATTTCGATCAAAGCTGCAACAATGTCAGAACATCTGATGCACATAAATCTGACGCTCTTTAACAAATGTACAAAAGTTGACGAATTAATGGTCGAAGGTTGAATCATCAAAAGTTGTTGAATTTTGTGTAAAAATTCAAAATTAGCACCAGCAATTTCTCTCAGTTTCTCTGATGAATTCCGGAACACTTCGATCAGTCTATAGAAAAATGTACAAATCGATTCACAACAACGTTTGTCGTCGAAAGTAATCTTTTGAGTCAGATCCGGAAGACATGATCTTATCAATCCAAAATCACTCGTTCCTATATAACTCGCACAATTTGCTGCAATTTGATATACCAATCTCTGAGAAGGAACAGGAAAAAAATCCACATGCATGACGGCATCCGCAAAGCCTCCAGCATGAAGAATGCTTTTCGCATTCCGTCTCGAGAGAACCTCCAAGGCAATCAGAGTTTGCTCGGCAATATCAATACACTCTATATGCTTCAATTTCTGCAACAGAGTTGGAACTGTCTCCAACAATATCGGCATGGCCCGAGGCAAAGCTTCTTGCATATTGGTTATACACCGAACTGCCGTCAGTATCAACTCCAAATTGTTTTCTTTTTGCATCAAGATATTCAGTTGATTGACATATTCTCGAATTGGGATATTTGGGAGATTTTCTTCGTTTCCCATCAACAAAAGTTCTGCCAGTTCATTTGCGGCTTCGGCTTGGCGAATATCATTTGTCGATCTCAATCCTTCCAAAATCACAGCGTGGCGAGAATCTGAAAAAATGATGTTTATATATAAAACTAGTCACCACATATGTGTATAATCAATCATCGCATAAATACACATAAAGCCGAGCACTATATGTATATACACAATGGTCGTTATAAACACATAAGATCGATCATCACATACGTACGACCAATTACTATACATATGCACGGCATTAACCATGTATACATATGGTCGATCAGAACATACGTAAAATCGATTGTTATCTCATAAAAAATCAACTGTCGCTCACTCGACGTTGTGACCGTACAGTTATGAACGTGATCACTGCCTCCAGAAGACGAGGCACTGCCAGCACCTGTTCCTAGTAAATGCTGCATTCTAGGGACAAGACTTCCCAAAAACGCCGACGCTCTGCTGCTTCCTCTGAAAAGAATTACGAAATAAAATTAATACAAATCAACCTTTCTGCTGTAAAAGGCAAATCGGTCAAATGATAACCGGTCTTTACGTATAGAACGCACACTGTTCGCATTTGGACGATATTTCCCTTTCCCAACATGACTTACCTGGGCATTATCAGTCCACTTGAATTTGTTTGTGTATTTCCCGATGAGCTTCCTGGGATCGTGTGAGACGTGAATCCGAAAGCTCTGAGTCCCAATCCACGGGAAGCGTTCAAGGCAGCTGCTGTTGTTGCTGCGGTGCTGGGTTGGAGTTCGAACGGGGTTGTCCGGGCGGATCCTCCAGGAGTAGGCTCCAGAGTGTCAGACGACGATGAAGACGATCCACTACCTGTACTCGAAGTGCTGTTGTTGTTCATCCGGACAATCACCGATGCAGCCGTCTAAAAGGAAGTGATTAATTGATAAAAACCGAAGAGAAAACATACGTAGTTCTGTTCATCCATTTCCATTGACGTCGATGAACGGCCTTGATCCTTTTTCTTCTTAGAATCCTTATCGGATTTTTTGAGGAAATTCCGGCTCTTCTTCGCAATTTTGTCTTTTCCCTGAGCAAAAAATGATTTTGCAGAAGAACTGGCAGTCGGGATTGTAGTGGAACTGCCAGAGGCGGATTGCATGGCCCTCAGCCGGGATCTGGTGACCCGTCCATCGGAAGAATTGCTGTTTGGAGATCCTCCGGCCGAAAGGTCTGAGAACGGACTTCCTGGGGCATCGCTGGCCGTCGGTAGAGGAGAGGATTTGGAGCCAACAAGGTCGATGATGGACTGTTCTGATTCAGTCGCCTGGAGGTCCTGTAAAAACCGAATTCATATCATTTATCCAAGAAACACAAGAAAACAAGCTCTTGGAAATGAACTTGATCCATTCACCACATCGATGAGTCTAATCTTTTGTTAAACGATGGCTTTTTAAGGAAGTAGAACTCACTGGCTTTCCAGATCCTCCAGCAACGGACTGGTGAATATTGGTTTTTCGCAGTTTGGAATGGGAAGCGGCCAAGGTCTGGCTCGCTATCGACGAAGTTGAGGAAGAAATCGAAGAACTGTCTCCTTCTTCTTGATTCAATGAGGCTAAAAACCAAGTTTCATATATCAAATGTCCAGGAAAAAGTTGTATATTTATGAAATCCGCGACTTTTTATATGAAAGTGCTTCCGAAAACTTACCATTCGGCAGGCGCCGTTTCCTGAGATTCCGACGCAGGATCCTCTGGTTGCTCCCGACTTCAAGGACGTCTCCAGAAGCTCTAGCTTGATCCGTGTTGCTTCTCTCGTTGCTGCTGGAGCTCCCAGGAGTGTTGTTAGACATAGGCGAGAACTCTTAAAATCTATTGATTAAAATCCGAGGATCCAGGAGTCGCGGATATGTGGAAATTCAATGTCTCTGTTCCCCGACAGAATTTTGAAACTTATCGGTTGGAAAAACTCGGTAAACGTCGCATTCAAAAAACACATGCAAACAGAGGCGAGTACCGGGTTCCAATCGATTTCTGCAGAGAAAAAAAAACAAAAATTAACAAAGTTTCTCCTTTACAGAATTCATTCCATAATCATCCATCATGTATTTACATTTATTTAAAGATAAATTGTTGGGAAATTACCAGGGTATTGAGAGACCGGGACAGTGTAAAAGCTCTAATGGAAGTACGCAGTCAAACGCGAAATTTTCGGAAAGGGACGACTGACTAGAGGAAGCGACGCTGTGTGCAGCGAGAGCCGCAACTATTCCAGTCGACTAGCGGCCCTAGAATGGACCCCGGGAAGAAAGTGCGGGTCGGGTCGTTGTTCCAATTAGAATAAGGGTTACAGAACTTTACAAAAATACTATCTATGTTAATTTAGTCCGATTTTACATGTAGATAAGAAATAATAACTTTTCATTGCGGGTTGAGCCGGAATTTTGATTAAAACAAAGATTATAGAAATTTACGGAAACAATACCGATATTAATTAAGTTCGATTTTATATATAGATAAAAAGTAACAAATTGTCAATATATCGGATCTTAATTTTGGTTAGAATAATGGTTACGGGAATTTGCAGAAGCAGTATTTTGATAATATTTTAGTATTAAAATGTTAATTCAATTCGATTTTTCGTCTAGAAGAAAACAACAGCTTTTCATACTAGGTCAACATTCCTTAGTTGGAGTAAGCTGTAGAAGAATGTAAAATAAAAGTGCTATTGATCTGCTCAAATACAATACGTAAGTAGGAAAAAACAATTTTTCAACAAATATTTAAAAATTACGAAATTTCGAAGCTAAAATTACCGCTAATTTAATTTTCGAAACCGTTCTATAGAAATAAAACCTAGAAATCCCCTAACACTGATCGAATTATTTTTAAATAAAAATCATCAAAAATTGGTATCAATCCATATTTCGTTCGAAATGAGTCAAAGGAACTTTTTGAAATTAATAATTTCGACATTCACATTTTGAAATCCCCTCTGAATTTTTCAATTCCTCTATATTTGCACTTTCCCGTATTTTTTACCACTCCAGGAACCCTGTTAACGAAACTTGAACAAACCTCGGATTGAGAGTACTGTGAGAAAAGTCGATTTTTGTAATGTTTCTATAAAAGTTAAAATGTTAGTATGAATTCCAAATGACCGACAGGTGCCGGACTCGTCATTCAGAAGTTCACGTGTGAGAAATCGTTACGCAGTTATGATTCATCGACGGTTGTAGACAAATGAGTAAACATGCAGGTAAATAAGTAAGTACGCAATTGAGTTTAAAAGATTTAATCAAGCAGAAGGAAATTAATGATATGAAAATAAATCAAAGAACATCTTGAAGATTTCGAAAATAAAAGTGAATCGGGACTTCAGGAAAAGAAAAAAGAAAGCTTAGGGTATCTTGGAGTACCTCAAGGGGATCTTAGGGTAAATTACCGGGACTTGGGATTCTTATGGAAGAACTCGGAGTTGGTATAGAATGAATAAAATGTCACGAAATTTCAATAAAAAACGGAAATTATTGAAATTTTTATAACGAAAATATGATAAAATATTCAAAAATCCATACATGAGAAATCGAAATTATTCAAATTTTGACGAAATAAAAATTCGGAAATTTATCTACAGAAAATTTAAAATATTAAAAATACCCCCAAAATAAAAATTCGGAAATCTATATAAAAGAGGAAAATACTCAAAGTTCCGCGTTCTATTTCCGACTCTTGCTTACAAAATCCCCCAAAACAAATTGTTCTTGTTGTCTGTTTATTGGTCAACACGGTAATTACTATACTACAATAAACAAAACACGGTAGGACTTCCTCAGAAATTCTGAATAAAAAACAGTTTAAAAATAGAACTATATAAATACGCGATGATATAACTTTCTTTCAATTTTGATGTTAAAAAAGCATGTAATCTTTCGTAAAAGTTGTATTTGAAAAGGATTTACATGTCAATAAAACTTTTCTCAAAATTACTGGGGAATTAGTGTGTGATGTTCTGCAAAAACTGCTTTTAAAGTAGAAGTTTATGTATTAATATGACTTTTTTAAAGTTTATTAATACGTAATATTGCACAAACAGTTGCTTTAAAAGCGGAAATTCATGTATTGATGTAATTACTTAATTTATTAATGCACAATATTCTACAAGGAAATTAAAGGTAAAAATTTATGTGGGTGACTTTTTCTCATTTTTAACGAATTAAAACAGTTCCCCAAAACACTTTCAAAGAAAACAATATATGAACTTATTTTTTTTAACTTTGCTAATGAATTAATAAGCTAATGAATTCGTATACAGTACGCAAGAAAAGACACCAGAAGAACCACTAGAAGGACCTTAGAAATCTCTGTTTTCGTCCGTGCTGCCGTCCCCAAGGCCGCGAGACGAGAACGATCGATGACGAACAAGCATGGAACCACTTTTCACACATGATTCCGATCAAATTAAACAAGTTTCAACTAAAATTGATTAAAATCCAGTTCTTTATAAATTAAAAGGTGAATTTTAACCCCCAAATATCTTTACCAGGGACAAAGGGGGACGCAGAAGGGACACAGGGGAACAGGAAGGGACGGCGAAGTAGAGCCCCGGAGAGACACACGTTCGACGCCTCAGCTGACTGGGAGGAGCTTCCTGGAGACTTTCTGGAGGAAAACGAAACACCAAAAAACAGACAAACTACCGGAAGTAATAGCCAGAGTTCAGAACTTTAACTCCATTATGGAAGAGATAATGGTGGAGATTAGAGTTATTAAATATATTTAAATTCAAAATTAAACTTTAAGCCTGTTTCTAAAAAACTAAATTTTTGGTTTTTAAATTTACCACGAAGAGAATAGTGGAAATTAAAGTTATTAAATCTAGTTTTCTGAAAAAGTAAAAGTTTAATTTTTATCTTAAATCCACAATGAAAGAATGTAATAGTGGAGATTGAAGTCATTAAATCTATTGTAAAAAACTAAATTAGAATTTTCAACTACAGAAGAAATAGAAATTAAATTTTTCAAGTTTATACCGTGGAAAATAAGAGTAGAACTTTCTAATTTACTACAGAAGAAAGGAAAATCAGAATTGAATTTGTTGAATTTGTTCTGGAACAGTGCATTAAAGGACCAAATTCATAATTTACTAGACGAACGTTTTCCTTCCTCTTCTTTCTAAAAGGACATTCCAAGAAGCAGGATAGATCAAAAAAAGTACAAATAGAGTTCATAGTGAAGTCATATAAACATGACTACAGATGTAAAAAAGCCTTCAGATCATCTGGTATTACAGTAGTCCAGAGAGAATAACGAAATATAAAAAGAATAATGTTTTGAAAATCTTTTCAAATTAAATTTTCGAATTAATATATGGAAGATGGAGGGAAAGAAATTGATGAAAATCGAGGCCGTTGAACACCGATGACTGACACAACGTCCTGTGAGGAATTAGTTTTTAAAAAGTAAGGTTTGAATTGTACGAATTTTATAAAAATTTCATCAAATTGATTAGGAAATATTTCATGTAATCTACAGAAAATTGTTGGGAAATCTTTTATAAAATCTACGTACTTTATAAAAACTACATTTCACAACAAAAACTTCGAAACCATAAACGCTCGAAGGAAAATTCCTCGAAAATTTCCTGTTTATGGTGTAAAAAACATTTGAAACTTTTCCGTAAATTTTCATAAGAACCCAAAATGGAAAATAAAAAGTTATTGTTCGAAACATTGGATTATTGTAACTACTGTAAATGAGGGAATTTGGTAAACTCGAGAATTATTTTCCCTTAATGAATATTTATAAACAATTAAAAATAAACATTCTCCCGACTTCAAGAAATCCGAAAATATTTAATCCAAAAGATAATCAATCGATAAAGTTTTCCAATTGAAGATTTAAAAGTTAAGTTTTTAGTCTGTTTTTACTAGTTTTAGAACCGAAATTGTTCTGAATGTCTGGAAATTGAATAGGGACTACATTGAAGGTTAGTTAAGAAACATTCGATCGGGTTTTCCCCACATCTTCATCCTTCTAAAGACATTATCAATCCAAAAAATTCGAAACGGCATTAAAGACAAAAATCGATAACTTTATCTACGTTATTTTTCCTTAAAGGTCTTCCTCAAAAAAAGACATTCGAGATTGATCAGAGAGAAATTCAAATCGATTTTTTCCATCAAGATCTTCCGAAAGATATCCGTCAATCAGAAAGCTATATTAAAAGTCAACTGAACAGGAACCAATCGATATTTTTATTATTTACGTCTTCCTGAAAGTCTTCCTCAGTCCGAAAGAACAGTACTGAAGACCAGGCAGGAAAACCAATCGATTTTTTAGTGTAAAGGTCTTTATGGAACCAAAAAACGTACCACAAGCCGACTAGACAGGAATTACTCGATAATTCTCAATACCTACACTTCCATGAAGGTCTTCCTTAGTCCGAAAATGGCATCGAGAGAGATATAGACAGAGATACGAATCGATCTTTCCATACCGGAGTCTTTACAGACCGGAAAACTATATCAGAAGTCAACCAGACAGAAATTAATCGATATTTCCTAGTATTTACGCCCTCCTGAAAGTGTTCCTCAGTCAAAAAACGGCATCGAGGACTGGATAGACGGGATGCCGATCAAAACAAAGCGGCCGGGCCGACGGTACCAGGTCGCGCAAGTCTGGTCTGCGCCGTTCGCTCTACGGCTGGCTCTTTCTGTTTTTCTTCTTTAGAAAGTCCATTATTCATACGTCAATCTCGATCGTGATCATTTTATTTTTTTGAAACAATTTCTCTTGAAAGATTTCAAAATCTGGAAGTCCTAAAAAACCGAGTAACTTCTTTGATTTTCGAATCGATTTGTCTGGTCACTCTCAGTACAAGTAGCAAATGGCTTTATCGATCTGTCTAGTCCCTTCGCCCCGACGCGCAGCTTACAAGACCGGAGAACGCTTCGGCCTACTGGACATGTCTGGCAGCCGACGCATTGACTGTTCTTTATTCTTGCCCTTTAGACCAGACAAGAATCTTTCCTCATCGCGTTCGTCTGTCTCACTCCACGTTTGTCTGTCCAACATCCGCTCTTCGTGCTCAACTTTCCTTTTTCCTCGCGAAATAAAAAACTCGAAAAAACTATTTAGGATTTCCTTCTTCATTGACTCATCTGATAGATATTTCCTCAAGTTTATAATCTCGCTTATTTTTGGTCTTCCGGAGTTTCGTAATATTGATTTTTGCTTAAATAACCTCCTGTTTAATAATTTCGAAATTCCGTTTTCGAATTTTTATAGTTCCTTTTTTGTTTCGCAATCAATTTATCCCGTTTTTCATATATTTCGCTACGGATTTTCCCCTGATTAGTTTCGAAATTACTATGGTGGGAAAGACGGTGATTTTGGTTTATTGTTACCCTGGTAACGAACGCCAGTTCCTCCAGACGCGTGTTAATCGTTCCCTTTAATTTTCTTCCGCATAAACTTTATTTTCCATATATGAAATCCCTGTTCTTTTAGATAATCTCAACTGGTTCACCGTGATTTTGACTCGTTATGAGTAGTTATGTTAACGGAAACAACTCGGACAACAATTGGCGTGAAAACAGTGAGTTTTTGTGGCTTTTCGTTTCCCCGTGGTAAACACGCAAATTCAGATGTAGACGCTAATCAAGGACAGCAATCTCGCTACGTGCCCCCGGCCCGTCGGAATCGCTTGGGCGACGTGCCGGAGGGCACGCCTGCGAATGACTTTTCTCAACCGCCCCCGAACCAAGGATATGGGACTCGCGGTGGTCGTGGATCTTACAACAATCAGCAGCAAAGCATGCGAAAGAGCCAGAGCTTTGCTGGTGGAGTCCAGGGATATGAAAGCAATCAAATAAGTCAGGCTCCCCCACAACCGCAACCGCAATGGAACGGCGGGGGGTTCAACGGCAGAGGACGTGGGGGCTTTGACCGCGGCGGTCGTGGTCGTGGAGCAGGAGGCGGAGGAGGACAAAGAAGAGAAGATTTCCAAGGAGGCCGTGGTGGAGGAGGACCTAGACAACAGTATGCCGGTCGCTTTAGCTATGATCAAAGAAATGTCCATGACGAAACTCAGTGGGCCCAGCAAAGCAATCAGAACTCTCGTTGGGCAGCGTTGGATCAACCAGAACCGCATTACGGAGGACACCATCACCCGAACAATTACGGCAGAGGTCCCTCTTACGGCCATAATCATCCGGCTTCCTGGCAACGTCAGGATCCCCCAGACCCGTCTCTCGAAGCGGAGCTCTTTAGTGGGATGAACTCCGGTATCAACTTCGACAAGTACGAAGAAATCCCAGTAGAGGCGACTGGGGAAAACTGTCCGGCTCCCATTAGCAGTTTCGCGGATCTCGAGCTTCATGACTGGATTCAAGAGAACATAAAGAAGTCGGGCTATGATCGCCCCACTCCAGTCCAGAAGTACTCTATCCCCACCCTGAATTCTCGACGTGACTTGATGTCATGTGCCCAGACAGGCTCAGGAAAGACGGCAGCATTCCTAGTCCCGGTGATCAACCAGATTCTGAAGAGCGGACCTAGTTCAGTGAGAAAAGCTGAAGTGAGACCTAATGGACGTACCTGTCAGTTCCCTTTGGCATTGATTATTTCTCCAACTCGTGAACTCTCATTGCAAATTTACAACGAATCGCGTAAATTTGCGTACAGAACTCCCGTCACTTCTGCTTTACTATACGGAGGACGTGAAAACTACAGAGACCAAATCAACAAGCTCAGAGTGAGTCTTTGTTTTGAAATTGAGTAGTTTTTGGGGATGTTTTAAAAAAGTGAAGTTGGTTGTCTTTTACTGATGGCTTTGTTTTAGCTCGGAGTGCATATTTTGATCGCTACTCCTGGACGCTTGATCGATGTTATTCAGCATGGCTACATTGCTCTTGAGGAATGTCGTTTCCTGGTCTTGGACGAAGCCGACCGAATGTTGGATATGGGTTTCGAGCCCCAGATCCGTCAAATTGTGGAGCTTAATGGGATGCCTCCTAAGGGCGAGCGAGTGACGGCGATGTTCTCCGCAACTTTCCCGAAGGAGATCCAGATGCTTGCTCAAGATTTCCTGATGCCAGACTACGTATTTCTTGCCGTCGGACGTGTGGGATCTACTTCGGAGAACATTACTCAAGAGATAGTCTGGGTGGAAGAGCCGAATAAACGCCATGTTTTGAGGGATTTGTTGGATGCGAATGATCCCAATGCTCTTACATTGATTTTCGTTGAAACGAAAAGAGGAGCATCCGGATTAGCGGAGACTCTATGTCGTGACGGATATAATGTGGTTGCTATTCACGGAGACCTGAAACAAGTCGAACGCGAGATGCATTTAGAATCATTCCGATCTGGACGTTCACCGATTCTCGTCGCTACAGCAGTTGCAGCCAGAGGCCTGGATATTCCGAACGTTAAGTACGTCATTAACTATGATCTTCCTAATGATATTGATGAGTACGTCCACCGAATCGGACGTACAGGACGTGTGGGAAACACAGGATTCGCAAAGTCTTTCTTAAATGAGAAAAATCGGAATATAGCAAGAGACCTTGCTGAGTTACTCGTCGAGGCAAATCAGGAGATACCGGATTGGTTTGAGAAATTCGTAAACGAAACACAGCGCTATGGAGTAAGAGGAACAAGAGGACGTGGAGGCAACGTCAACAGATTTGGCGGCAAAGATCATCGTGTTCAGTATGGTGGTAATGGAATGAACAATGGTGGTGGTGGCAGCATGAGATACAACCCGACACCGAGCTATGCAGCACCACCGCAAAATCACTATTGGAACGGAGCACCGCAGCAGCCGAGATATATTCCCCCACCTCCCATGCAACCTCCTCCAGTCAATCCAGCGGCTAGCCAGAAGGTGAGTTCTTCGTTTCCAGCAACGAGTAGCTTCCATAGTGTTTTGATTTCAAATCGTGCCTTTTCAGAGCTGGTGGGAATGAAGCCCCCTCGATTCATCTCCCAGCCTCCGTAATTCATTCAACTTCAAGTCCTTCTTTTTAGTCTTCAAGAGAAACCTTTGAGTGGTCAATTATTATTGACGGTGGCCATATTCCGTGGTCCTATTTCTGATTATATTTGTCTGCACGCGCAGCTTATTTTTTATTTAGAAATGATTTTGTTCATTTTAAAACTTTTGAATTTTTGGTTGTTCTGTTGTCGGCCAACACGGCAGCATGAAATTTTATAGTCTTTCAATCCGGGATGTCCGAAGGCATCTGTTGTTGTTGTTGGCTTTTTGAACTACCAATTTTATTCTAAAAAAGAAAAGCGTGCTCAAGTTATTTGTTCTTTCGGACCATATTGGCGACCCCTAAATTCCCAAAGCCAAATATACCGGTCTCTCCTCTACTCAAGTTTAAATAATAATAATAACGCAGAAAAGTACGGGTATGTCACTTGGGGTCTCGGAGAGCTCAAGATGAAATTTGTTGTTATTTAAAAATCACTTCTGCCGTTCATATTGATGAATATACGGGTTTCCTTCAGGGATTTGCCTTTGGAGTAAACCCTTGGACGGCTACTGTATCGACGACAAAAGATCTTTCTGGACCCATTTTTGTTTTTTTGGAATTATTTTTTTAATGGAAGTGCATACCTCAGTCTGCGTTAGTCAAATTTTGTTAGGAGAGATTTTATTTTTTTTATGTTTGAGTTTGAATTTGGTTAATTTTAAGGAACTCAGTTTGTGCCCATCCTGGAACCGCTCGTACAAGTTTTCTCTATATTTCCCCTTTGATTTGGTTTTATTTTTGTTTGGAGGCTGTTGAATAAAAGTTTTGATTTTAAAATACTGATGTATAGCATGTGGATATGGGTCGGAATGGGAATGTAGATGTAAATATAGATGTATATGTGGATGTACACGATATACGTATGTGTATATGAAATGAGTTTTCTGGAGATGGGTAGCTTCGGTTGAGATTTGTCAACGAGTTAAATTCAAGGAAGTTTCCAGAAAGCTCAACTACGATGATTTGTTTCAACACCGACGACGAGACTGAAAAAATTGGTTACGATCATCTAATTCTGGCGTCGACTATTAGGTTTTCCGGCATACTGGACTCCGGCTTTCTAGTCCGAATACTGACTATTGGGTTTTCTGGAAAGTTCAAGTTCATTCTGTGCTAATGCTGAATACGAGATTTCTGAATAAACCGGACTTTGGTCATCCATCCCGACAATCGGCTGCGGGAACTGGACCCAGCCGAAGTCAGCTGGCGCAAAGTGCGGCGAGTACACACGTCGTCCTCGTGTTCTTTTCTGTAGACGACAGCTACTGACCTTTTCCTTTTACTTTTCGATTTTCACTTTATTTCATAATTGTTATAAGTTTGTGCCATATTGTAGTATTTGTCACAACTGTGTTAATAAGTTTTGTTGGATTGTATTAACCATTTTCGACGAAATGGATATTGGCCAAACGTCACTTCCCGTCTTCGCAAATCCAACTTGTCTCCAGTTCCCGATCGATGACACGGCTTCCCAGAATCAGACTTTCACTCTCTTCAATCCATATGAATTCAGCGTGAAATTCAAAAGCAAGTTTTTGGAATCTACTTTTATATATGAAACTTTGATTTTTTCTAAACCTCATATATGAACTTTAGTTTCCCATATATGAATTTTTACTTTTTCAGTTCTGGCAACAGCTCCCAACAAGTACAAACTCAATGCAACATCTGGAATGATCAATGGAAAACATTACGTCGATCTGTGAGTTTTTGTACGATTCGTGTATTAAATTCTATGATCTATATATGGAGTTTTATGTGGTGAATATATCAATTTCCTCTCTTCAGGATGGTTCGTCATCTGTCTGTTTCAATGAACGAAATCGGATCTACGGACTTCCTGAGATTGGAAATTATTCGAGACGGGGAAGTAATTGGAACCAAGGACATCCAGCTTCAAGTCGTTCCCCACGTCAATCGTCCACACCACCTGGAATCCGCGATGTTCAGGAGTTTCCCGTCGCCTTCGTCTGCGCAATCTGACTCGTCTTCTGTCCGGGGTCGCCAGAAGAGAGTGACTTTCGTCAACGGAACCAGCGACACGAGACAACCCCCGATGAATCAGGACAACAGATTACTGAACGCTTTTATTTTCTTTTTGCTGATAATCTGTGGAGCTACCGTTCTTATTCCAACTTTCAACGAAGAATTGACAGAGCCCAGAAGCAACGAGGGCTTCGTTGGCAGACTCGTCCCTCTTCACAGTCGACCCAGTTCCGGCCAACAACTTCTGGCTTCCTTCACCCTCGGAGCTTGTGTGGTGGTTTTGTTTTACCAGAATTTGAGAGTGTAAGCAATTTATGGAAATCGGGTATTTCCAATCCTCGAGCAAGAAATCATGAAAGTCAAAAATCGGGTGCCGAAATCTTTTAACTAATTTTTTGGATGTTTATGGTGCCTTTGGGATAAAATTTAACCTCGAAGATTCCTAATATTAAATGAGAGAAAGATTTATGAAGTTATATGCTAAAAAGTTTTAATATCTTACTGATCTTCAGATGTTAATTTAATCTCATCCTATTGTGGGTCACTGTAACAGGGTTTTACTTTTGATGTAGTTTTTGATTTGAATATAAAGTTCTATAACTTAGTTTGAAACTCAATCTTCACTTACTTTTGAGGAGCCGAGAATATTAGAGTGTACGATATTTAATTTTTTAGAGTTACTTTCAACTTGTTAGGTTTTTCACTTCCAAAACCAACTTTTGTTTATTTTAAAAGATCGGAATTAACAACTTTAATTTCTAAACAATGTTAACACACAGTTTATTCTATTGGTTTATGATTTTTAATTTTATTCGACATTTCCTAAAAATCTACGACATTTCAAAAGTAAAGTTTGAGTCCGTCCAAGGATCCTTTTTCCTGATATCTCACTAGGGCCAAATTGCTGTAGGCACTGGCGTCGAAGAGTGCTTGTTTTTCCACTTCTAGAGTTCTTTCCCATATTTTTTCGTACAGACAAAAGAAAGTGGCAGGATAAGAATCAAAGTAAAGTTTATGGACAACGAGTTCAGGTCGGATGATCAGGTCTTCCAATGAATTAGGACCGAAGACACAACTGAAGTTTATGAAAGTACCTGAAACAGTTACTGGGATTATTGATTTGGGTGTTTTAGACGACGATTGTGAAAACTTTTCTGAATCTTTCTAGTCACTATTCATTTACCGAGAAATAGTGCTGGAAACAATAATATTCAAACATTATCTGATTAATTTTTCGTAATTAATCAAAATAAAAAAATGTTTTTCGTTAAATTTCATAAACATTGTGAACACTTTCCTCACCTTTACAAATAGTGCCCGCGTTGACAAAATCGATTCTATCCCAGACTTGGTATCTCGAAATATAGAAGCTTTTCAAAGGAAAAGGTTCATTTGCCGTTGGTTTTCTTTTCACCTTTGCTAGTCTTTCCATCTTTGGTACTTGGTCGAAAATCCTCTGAAATAATTCGGTCCCGTTGAAGCCCCCTGGCATAGGAATGATATTTGGCTGACCGGCTACCGTCCCCCAGAGAGACTCGTCTTGACAGTAACCATGTCTCAAGTTTTTCAAATAATGTTTAATTATCGGATTTCTGACCATAAAATTTGCCGATTCTCTGGAAAAAAGTGCGGACATGCTCGATTTCCACATTTCCAATAAAGGCTTCATTTTGGGGATTCTGTAGAGTTCCACTTTCATCAAGTCGATGTTGAAACTTCCATTCAGGGCCTTGAAGATCCTCACCATCTCTCTGTTGGTCTTGAGAGGAAGATCTACTCCACTGATGTACTGTAATTATTGTAAAGGTTAACAATTATTTCGACATTTTAAAAATCGTTTAAAGGTTCCAATCTAAAAAATTAACCTTTGGCGAAAGTCGAATAAATGCTAACCAGGATTCTCGCTCTAATATCTTTAGAATTCATCTCGAAAAAGTTTTTTGGAATCTTATAGGAACTCCCGAAATTCTAGATTTCATGTCTGTTCCTCAACTATATCTTCGAGGAAAATCAGTAACAATGGTTTAAGTGTTTTTTCAAAATAGATTTTTGGAATCTGAGAAATTTAGAAATTATTTCGAAAAATGAAAAATATTTAAAGAAATCTATCTCACTTGAAAGTACTTCCATGGATGCTTGCTGAAGGACAGTTTCTCCACACATTTCCACAAAGTGGCGAGTATTTCGTACTTACAGTACTCTATGGGAGTTGTTTGCTGGAATAAAGTTGATTAAAAATAAAAACATCGATTTGTAGATATTTTTGAAATTCATTTCTGAGATGGAAATTCAAAAGAAAAGATTCACTTTTAAAACAATTTTTTAAATTTCCACAAATTTTATTTTAATTGATAATTTAAAATTTGGAAGGTGTATAATTCTAGTTTTCCGAGATTTAAAGTTAAAACATTTTCTTTTCTCAAAGAAAGAAAAACCGATTTTTCGAATGATTAAAATCTGGGCGCAAAAATCGATTTTAACAACGACTAATCTTCTGAACCTTAATTAACTCAGTTTCGAATCAAGTTTTTCAACTTTCGAAATTAGAAATTAGAAAAGTTGGGGATTGCTTCGAAATCAAAAGCTCTGGTTTTTGATAATATAGCAAACTTACAAAAACATGAATATTAGGAAAACATTCTTCAAGCATCTTTATCCGCCTCATAAAAGTCCTCGTGCTTCTTCCGTCGACGGCTATACAATAGGCATTCTGGGGCTGGTAGAAACTGCCCAACTCGTACATCACTTGCTGGATACCTGTGTAGACCAACATCCCATATGCTATAGGGTACTCTGCTTCCTCGACCGAAAGGGGTTTTTCTAGAAAAGGATAAAATTCCTTTATTTTTTTGCATCTGTCTTCGGAATTTTCTATTTCTTCAAAAATTTCATCTTCATTACTTTTGAATTTCCAAACGGTGGATTTATTCACAGCTTCGTAATACTGTAATCCGGCATCAGGTCCCTGGAACAAAACTGGACATTTCGAACTTGATCGAAAATTTTCCAAATTATCCAAGTTTTTCTTTATTTTTTCAGCAAAACCTTCCAAATAAGTTTGGTCTGCGATTCCATCCCAAAATCCATGTGCAAATAGGTTTTCAAATTTAGAATATAAATAATTATATTTAGCAATTGAGAAAATAAAAAACACAGCAATCAACAAAAATGGAAAAGCTCCTATTCTTTTAATATTAATATCAGCCTTAGATACTTTCATTATAGGAATCAGGAAAGGCGAAGAAGAAGAAAAAGAAGAAATTAAACAAAAGATTTTTTGAGCTCGTTTTTGCGAGGATAAAGATGTTATCAAAAAACGGCTACTATTATTTTCTGGAAACTATTATATCCGGAGTGAAAGAATCCAGAAATCCAAAATTCAGAGCACGGAAAACAAAGAATTAATTGTAAGTGATTTCCCGGCGAAAAATGAGCACATGTCTTATTAACTTGTTTTCCTTCAAGAGGCAACTTTATCTCGAAAATCTTTTCCATTTCAACATACGTGGTATAGGAACTTTGATACCAGACATTAGATACTGGAAGGATAAGGGACACCCCGATAGACATGTCTTCGAAATAATTCGTCGTGATCCATCGAACTTCTTCGAATTCTTAACTTTTAAAGATTTTATCACGTTTGTCACATCAAAGCATTGAATTCAGTAAAGAAATAGAACAAAATTGCTGTGACAACGTGTTTCTTAGAAAATCAATTATCGTAGTAATTGATAATTGTTTCACCATTTGGGTTGGAATTAGAACTCATAAAGTAGTGATTATTTACTGTAAAAACAAAAATTACTTCATCTGTATGTACTGTATATATTTCGAGGGATTTTTTGTGAAAAATATTCTGTAAGTTAATGCTTGTGTTAATATAATGTACTTATCGTCATATATTGATGGGTTTATTGAGGATGTCGTTTCTTAAGAACTAAATGAAAATTTATATGTAGAAATTTTCGAGTCATGCGGATTTTAATATTTTCCACACAGTTCGCATAATTTTGAAATTGTTTCTAAAATCATTTACAGACTACCTTCAAAAATATCTTAGAAAAATATTGAAAGTTGCAATAAGATAAATCTAAGTTCCCATTACAGCAATTTTTATCTGTATACTTTATTAAGTCCAAAAGTAGTTAAAAATTCAGACAACTTAGGGGCTGTTGATTATGTTTCTTGAGGTACCAGCTGGTTAGGAGTTATTTTTGAATGAACATAATTTCCTTGGATTTGTTGGACCTTGTTTTCCATGTTTGCGTTGACCTTGGAATTAAATATATGTTTAAATGGATTGGTTTTACTGAAGACGAATTTTCTATATGGTGTGATGGTAAAGATGATCACAGTATTTTCAATAGTAGGGAAAGACCAAATAAGCATTATTGTAAAATAGTAAAAGTGACCCAGGGAAGAATTTAAAACGAATACTACTGCAATGGACATTAATGGAAGTAAAACGAAAAGAAACATCGTTATCAGTTGGAAAGTAATGCTTTCGAATAGCATCTTATTTGTTTCTTGTGTTCTTGATGAGAAGTTGGAGGAGTATTTCTTGTAAGAGTAAAAACAGAAATAATAAAAGCTACAAATAACAGCAAAATATGCAATAATGGCGATAATTATAAAGGATATTAAGAACTTGGAGGTTTCAAAATTTAATTGTACAAGACTTGGCTGGAATTCCAGTAATTTGCTTCCATTAACTATACTCGATAAAATTATTTTTTCAGTGACTTCTGGTCCATAAAATGGATCAATTACAAAGACAATTAAACAAATTACAACTGATCCGCCGATAAGACAAAAATAACAGAAGTAAATATAAAGATTGAGGGTTTTTGATAGGTAAGGTGCAGTAATCGATTCGGCAGTAGCCATGGCAGAATATCTTTCTATTAGTATAACCAAGAAAAAAATAAGAAGACCGCATCCACTCACTAATATCCCACAGAGAAGAATTTTCGATGTTGTAGCGTTCATCGGACTAAGCAGTCCTCGAGGGTAGATAATCATGAGATAAGGAATGTAAATAGAATTGTACAGT
>VOSG01000201.1:31988-61296 GCA_009761265.1 Halicephalobus sp. NKZ332
AAAAATATAAAGACTAGAGTTAAGTGTCAATTTCGAGAACAGATGGTTGTGAGTTTTTCATTTGCGGCTGGATCAACTTGACGATCGCGGATTTTCATGACTTGCCAATAATCTTGTGAATAAAAAATAAATGAAGATGGATGTTCTCGACACTAGGAAACTTTTGGAGTTATAGCTTTTTACTTTCTTTGCTTATTTTGAAGAATTTGCAAAATGCCGCAATTTATCTCACGTCAATCACATTATTACAAAAGTTAGAGGTAAAGATTATTACGAAATTGACGCAAATGTCCAAAGTTTCCAGGAAATTCCAGAATGCTCATTTTGGAAAGTAGAAATTTGTTGGCTAACAGTTGATTTTTGGAGATGGATCGGGAAAAATAAACACAAAAAATTATTATTCTTAAATTTTCCTTCCGAGACTCGAATTTTTTAAAAAGGATTTTCTTTTTTTAAAGTAACAAATAAACGTAAATAATCAACAATACATCCTAAAAGATGCCTAGTTTACATTCAAAGAAGCAACATAGGAAATATGCACTTTAAAAAATTATACAAACATATGTTTAAAATGATTTTAGAAATTTATACTTAGAAAGTTTAGAAATTTTTAAAAATTTAGAAATTCGTGTTTAAAAAAGCACTCCGGGAAATTGGTGGGTCGAGATTGGTTTCCCCTGAGAAAAAAGGGAACGAAATCGGGACTTCCATAAAGTCGACTTTCTTCATATAAAAACTGCCATTTTGAATTTATTTTTTAATTTTGATAAGTAGCAATAAATCGACAAGGAAACCTAAAATTTTTAATTTTTCGCTCTGAGACCTCAATTCGGGGATTTCAAGAACTAAAATTTAGTGAAAACTTCTTAGAAATTGTGGAATTAGAAGTTATAGAAAATTCTGAAAAATATAAGAATTCGTGTCGAGACAATTTTGCAAAATATATTTCTAATTTATTGACGTAGTTAAAAGAAATAATTCCCATAGCGAAAGAGATACTTAGTTCTTCCATGCAATAATTCTAAAATTCATGAAAATTTGTGTCGAGACAGTTTCGAAACAACTGTCATGTCTGACTTTTATAATTGTGTAATTTTAGGAAAAAAAATGTGAAATTGAGAATTCCGGAAACTTCTGGAAGTTTCGTCGAAACGATTTCATAAATAAATTATTTCTAATTTCCATAAGAACATAGTTACTGTATTGTTAAACAACTAAAATAATCTTCGTCAATAAAAAGTATTTAAAATAAACAATCAGTCTCGACGCGGGATTTCTTTCAAAAGGTTTCGTGGTGAAGTTAACTCCAAAATTTCTGAGAATGGATCTTTTCCAGCGTAAAATTACTCTGTTTTGTTCTTCTATTGAAAAGGACCAAACAACTTTGAAAACAATGAACCAACGATCCTGCAAATTATTTTAGATATAATCCTGAAAACAATCTTGAAAACCAAAAATAATCCTGGAAACCATGTTGAAACAATTTCAAGAACAATAAAATAACAACCTCTATTCGATTCTGGAGACGAAAGATTTCCTTCAAAATTCAGGAAGTCATTCTTCCAGATTCTGACATGCAATAGAAATTCGGACTTCCACAAAAAAAATTCCCTCTCATTTTCCGAGATGTTTGGTCCGGTCGGGCAATAAATAAAAAAAATAAAAAATTAGAAACGAATAAATACAAATGTTTTCTTAAAAACGACAAATATATTTAAAAAGCAGCTTTGGTTTTTGAATTTTAGAATTTAAATTTTTTAATTTCCAAAATTAAGATCGCAATTCTTTGTCGTTTTAAAAATATTAAAAATTTTTAAATCTTCACATCTATATTGATCCACACATGAAATTCCATGTATGTATCACTTCTTGAAGAATGATTTAATATTAATAGAAGTAATCAAGTTGTCAAAAAATAGATTTTGTTTATGAATTTTGCAAAGGCTTTTTTCGTGTGCGTATTTATAAGAAATTCAATATTAAAGATTAAAATTCAAAGATTTAAAACCAAATTTAATGAACATAAATAACTTCAACTAATATACATCAAGTTAACAGAAATTAATATTCAAAAATTTAATGTGAAAATACTTCGTCACTGCTATCTTTAGTGATTGGAGTTACGGTGTCTTTGCATTGGCTATTAACACACTCGAAGGCTTCTCCGCAATCTCTTGGGGCCAAAGAACAAAATTTCCCTTCGATCCTGATACAAAGGCCGTTTTCGCATCGTTCTCCGATTTGGCAGACTTTTCGTCGACATTCTGTTTAATTTCTCGATTAAAAAAGTTTTCCTTTTTTGTCCCACCACGAATGTTATTGAAAATACTATTGAAACTTCTTTAAAATTATTTTTGAATGGGTTTCTTTACGTCTTCCAGATACCGTATATCTTCTTCTAGAAGATGTAAAAAATTTGAAGCTAGTTTTTAAATAAGTTTAAAAAAGTGATCGCAAATAATATTCGTTTTGGGACTGGGTGAATAACTTGGATTGATTTTTCAGAGAATAAATACAACATGATTAATATAAAAAATCACATGTAGATAATTTCCACTCGGAATTAAACAAACTATTATTCGAAATCTTCACTTGATCTTAAGTAGAAAATTATATACTTTTTTCCGTATTAGTGGGATGATATTAATTGTTGTATTTTCGATAGTAATTATAGAACTTACCATTCTTGGCACAAACCCCATTGTGACAAATATATGGCTCCGGACAACTTTCCTGACAGATCATCCCCTGGATCAATCTGCATTCTCCCAAAAGACAAGCGTGATCTAGAGGACAGCCTCTCTGGACACAGGGGTCGAGGACGCATAATCCCTGTCTGCAGATCATACCCTTAGGACATCTCTCTGCAGTGCAATCCAGAGCAATAGGGACACAAACACCTTCGACACAGGTTTCTCCGATGTCGCAAACGATGTTGGCACAGCCTTCATTTTTCTGGCATTTATGGTCCTTGAAGATCTCTCCGGGGTCACATCGGGGTTCCGCGAGGGCGTCCATGGCGGCATCTGGGTCGTTGACGCACTGGTTGCCTTGACATCGACGTTGTTTCCCGCAGTCGAAGTTGGTCCAACAGAAAGCTCCTAAGACCTTCGTGCAGGTCCCGTCACGACAATATTCGTCTTCATTACAAAGTTTTTCGAAACACTCTAAATAGTTTCTTAAATTCAATTCAGAAATGAAAATTTACTGTCAACAGAACAATGTCCGTTTATGCATTTTCCTCTCCATCCACAATCACTGACAATAGATCTGGCACTGTTCTCACCAACGAGGATATTTCTCCCACAGGGAAGTCCCTCGACGGGAAGACATTTCCCATTAATACATCTGGCGTCGATATCACACTCGACTTTGGAGCAATCGCCCTGAGGCACTTCGTCCTTGGCATTTTTACACACTCCAAAAACACAGTTGAAGTTCTTAGGACACTCGAATTCGCCGAAAAATGGAGGGCATAGTTCTCCTGTTACGTAATAAACAGAAATAAAAATCAATAAGAAGACAGAAATCTGGTTGACCGGCTTCATCTCAATCTCGGTCAATCATCCATGATTCATCTGATTGATCTATTTTTCTTCTTAATCGCGATCGAAAAAGGATACATGTCGACCTAATCGAGGATAGAAAAAGAAATAGTTTACCAACAGATAAAAATCCACCAAAAATGAAGTAACGATGATTCAGAAAGAAATAAAAAAGATAATCAAAAGAAGAGGAAGATGTGGAAATAATTTACTAAAGGATTTTTAAGAAACTTCACTTTGCCACTTCTTCTACACATATTTCGTGTTGAGAGTTTATTAAATTTCCAACTTCGTCTCAAGACCTAGTCTCACTTTTTTCAATAGTAGCTCTCTAAATATGATTATCAAGGAAGAATTTTTACACTATAAAAACCTCAACTTCATCGTTTCGATAATCCTCGATATCCCAATTAATCTCCTTTATCCCTTGAAATTAACTTCCAATTATTTTAATCAACTTTATTCTATGAATAAAATCTGATAAATATAAGAGTCATTCCGATTAATACACGTTTCTCGGCGATCACAACAAAAAACACCGCACTTGAATCACTGAAAACGTCTGCTTTGAAAGAGACTCGTTGATGAAGAGCATTTTCGACACGTCACATTCCGTGACTATATAACTGATTAGGCACCGACGCCATCGAGAACCCTTACAGGAGCAGACTTTGGAGAAAATATATAAAAATTGATGAAAAAAGATTTACAAAACGAAAATAGCTGAGGTTTAATTGAGCAATTCAGACATCCGAGACTTGATCGAAGACAAGTTCCGCTTTGTCATCTTTCGGCTTCTCTTTGTCTTTTCGTGGCGGGATAACTGGCTTCAGAAGTTCCGATCGGGGGGCTGAAATGCATTCTTTAGTCCAGGTTCATATAAAAATAGTCCCTATTATAACACAATCAAAAAGTTATTCCGAAATTGTTCCAAATAACATTTTAAAAACATTTTTGTATATTGTTATGTCAGGAAAACTCACCAATGACTGCCGATCCCAACTCCGGGACAGGACTGGGGGCGATGGTGGGGGAAGTCGGGGAACTCTTGGGTTCCGTCGCTCTCGAGGGTCCTGGTCCTGTTTCCAGCTCGTAGACAGGATTAGCGAAAGTCGTCGTGGTCGTGGTTCCTACTGTAGCTGAACTCGAAGGCATCTGACTCATGTTGTATTCTATCTCACTGTCCACGTCATTTTTGCTGTCGAGAACAGGGTTGCTGAACGAAATCATGTTTCCGCTGAAACTCACTCCTCCTTCGGCAGCTTCCGATTTTTTGAATAACAGTTGCTTCTTCTTGTACATCGTTACTGCCAAAAACGCCAACACTCCAAGACACAAGAGGAATATCAACATCATTATCATCGCAAAGAGTCCGCCATTTCCTAATTTTCCTATCAGTTGACGACTTACTGATGATCCTTTCTGGCAAAATTCTCCCTCGAGATCTCCACAATCGCAAGTTCCGTCAAGAAGACACTTTCCTCCGTTTTGACATTTACATTGTTTTGGCAACGGAAGTTCGTCCAATTTCGCGGCTGTGCAACTTCCATCAGACAGTATTGTGGAATTTTCGGGACACAGACATCTGAAGCTATTGTTCGGAAGTGGTACACAAAGATGACTGCAACCAGCGTCTGCACAAGGAGAAATTGCTCTCTTTGTGTCCCTGACGTATTTCTGCTCGATTCTAACAGCATGGGGATCATCCAAGGAAGATTCCAGGACGTACAATCTTCCTCTTCCAAACTTGTCCTGGACATAAAGATCATGGGTTTCTTTGCTTGCCCAATAGAGGTGGTTTTCGAAGACATCAATTGCCCATGGAGTTCTCTTATCCGTTACGATAGTTTGTCTTCTAGATCCATCCGGAAGACAAGAGTCAACCTTATGGTATTTTGGATCGGCCCAGTAAATTCTGTTGTCTTTTCCTTCATCAATCGCCATCGAAGTCGGGGAATAAACGAAATTCCTTGCAATCACGGTCCTGTGAGCTCCGTCCATATCCGCACACTCTATCTTCGCTTCTAATCCGGCATCTGCATAACAAATTCTTCCTAACGTAGGTAATGTAACTATCGCTGTGGGAATTTGAAGTCTTCCAGAAATAACCTTTCTCAAGTATCTTCCGTCGTTTGAAGCAACATAGATTGCTCCAGTGTCTTCCGAAACCCTGGGCTCACTGAATCTCTTCTTTCTTCCAGCGAAGTTGTTTGCGAGCTGACTGATCGTCGCGATGAAGACGTTTCCTGTGAGATAATCCACGGCCAATCCCGCAGGAGCTGTGTTTAGCTCCTTGAAGTTGATGTCTAACTTTTGTCCTTCGTGGGATTGATTTCCTCCGGGAAGTGCCGATCTATAAACATTCTGCGAAATAGAGTCTATCCAGAACATCAGCTCTCTTCTAGGATCAAAGTCGAGTGCGATTATGTCCGATTCTTCTCCAGAAGCGTGAGCAGCGGCATTTCTGTTCGTTCCCCCGCCTCCAGCAAGAGCCAATTGAATAAGTTTGTCATCTGAAGCAACAATAACATTCGCAGTATCACCTTTAGCTCTGCAATCCTTTCCTGTCATAGCTCCAACCACGACGTTGTTTTCGTAGTCGTCGAGGCAGCGACAAAGATAGGATCCCTTGGTGTTCAAGCAGAGCTGAGTACAGGTGTTGTTTCCTTTGCATTCATCGATATCGATACAATCGAAAGGATTGCTGGGATCCGGCTGGAATCCATCTCTACAGTGACAGTAGAAGCCTCCATCAGAAAGATCGGTACAAAGATGTTTACATCCCCCGTTGTCGCCGTTGGACTGGCATGACTTTCCGTTATGTTTCACTGAAAATTAATTTTTAAATCACAGTAGTGTAAAAATCAAAAAAGAATTCTCCATGAAAATTCGGAAAATTTTAAACTTCTTCCTGTTTAAAATAATCAAAAATAAAGATGAAAACCTACAGCATCCAATTTCATCAGAGGCGTCTCCACAATCATCGTTTCTATTACAAGCAGCTGTCGCATTAATACACTTTCCATTTGCACATTTAAACTGATCCGATGAACAGTCGCCGTATTCAGAGAAACTTGAGCACATACTCAAATGCTCGTCAGAGAAATCATTTCCACCGCAGTCATTAAAACCATTACAAAGCTAAAACAATATGAAATTTAAAACTTTTAGTCAAAGGGAAATTTTTTTAGTATAACTTTAAGTTTTTTAGCATGAAGCAAATCAGCTGCAGCTGTCAATCTTGCAAAGTTGACAGTTGTCAAAAGTTTCAAATCTTTTTTGTAAAAAAATTATTTGAACTACACTTAAAAAGTTTTAAAAAACTTATCCGAAAGGTATTTTAGAAATTAAGAAACTTACTTGAAGGATATTGAGACAAAGTCTGGAATGAGCACAGCGGAATCTGAGAGGAGGTTCACACTGAGCACTTCTGCATTGATCGTTCGTTTCGTCAGAACGGTCTCCGCAATCGTCGTCTCCGTCGCATTTGAACTTGTTCGAAATGCAAACGGAGTTGCTACATTCGAATTCGAAAGGACTACATTGACGACGATTTGGCTGAAAAAATCCAATGAAATTCCGGTTATTTGAAAAAAATTATTCCCTTTAGTTACTACTCTAATAATCCTGAATAGTCTCTAAGTATGAAAGATTTTTTTTCACTAATTTTTTTCTCATTAAAAATAAGTGATTAAAAATAACCATTTCTTCATCATTAAATATTACTCTTTTCATCTGTTATGAAACTTACATGATCTTGACAATGCAGTTCATCACTGGCCGATGGACAGTCTCTTCTTCTGTCACACCATTTGTGTTCCGGAATACAAGTTCCGTCATCACATTGTCTCATGCCGTCGGAGCACTTCCTCAAAGTACACTGGCTTTCATCGAGTCCATCACTGCATTGGATCACTCCATCGCAGACCTTGCTGGCGGGGATACATCTGCCATCATTGCATCTGAATTCGCTTTCACTACAAGGTCTGGAGGTTCCTCCGCATTCTCCGTCTGTTTCGTCAGAATCATCTCCACAATCGTTCTCGGAATCACATAGCCATCTTCGAGGAATGCATTTCTTGGTCGTTGCACATTGGAATTCTCCGATTGGATCGCAAGCAGGACATCTGCTGATATCTTCGTCAGATCCATCGCGGCAATCGTCTTGACCGTTGCAGAACGCCCAATCTGGGATGCATCTGTAGCTACTAGCACATCTGGACCATCCTTTAGGACATTCCACGGAAGCACAATCGGGAGTTTCATCGGATTTGTCTCCGCAATCGTCCTCGAAATCACATTTCCAAGCTTTGCTTATGCATTTGTTATTTGCACATTTGAATTCCTCTGCTGTGCAGTTCCTTGATGGACTCTTGCAAACTTCATCTGCTTCATCAGAGCGATCACCGCAATCCGAATCACCGTCACAAAGGAATCTACGAGGAATGCATTTTCCGGTATCTTTGCATTTGAACATCCATGGATCACAAGGTTTGTCGCAATCTCTTTCGTCTGAGCCGTCTCCACAGTCGTCGTTTCCATCACAAAGTTGGAATGGTCTGGTACAGTTGTGGTTGTCACATTGGAATTCTCCAACGGCACAGATTCTAGGACCACAAATTTCGGGTCCTGGTTCGTCTGAACCATCTCCACAGTCTGAAAAAATCCATGTATCAAGTTTCTGTTCAATTTATAGGATTTAACTTACCGGCTTCTCCGTCACATCTCCACAACTTCGAAATACACTTAGCATCTTGTCCGCCACAAGCGAATTGTCTCTCCGTACAGTTTGCTTCGCAAGTTTTGTTGTCGGCGAGAAGGATGAATTGATCCGGACAAGCACAAGTGAAGTTCTTTCCGCCGGCAGCGATGAGACAAAGATGGCTACATCCTCCGTTGTCATCTCCACAAGGATTAACTCCCTTCGGCTGCCTCAGAGGATGGACAACTCTCAAATCATTCGGCAGTTGGATTGTTTTTTGCAGAACGGTCTCGTTTCTGGCTGTCCATTTGTCGCATCTAACGACTTCCTTCAGATTCCAGTCGCTCCAGTAGAGATAGTCATCCATCACCGTCATCGAACTTACGTGACTCGTTCGTTCCGCTGGCATGTGATGTTTGTTTTTGCCTTCCAGATCCATGTATCCTATCTCGTTCAAATGAGCATCACCCCAGAAAAGTTTCTCCGCATAGTAGTCAATAGTCAAGGCGTTCGGCCATCCCAAGTCTTTTTCGCAGATCTTCTCTATCGGATCGGCCTTTTCTGGACTTCCGTCGAGAGCCACCCTGGCGATATAGGGTTGCAAGGACCACTCCGTAAAGTACAGATATCCTTTCTGAGGGAAGATGACTATGGCTTTCGGTTGAGTTATCCTGTCACGGATCAAGGTCTTGCAGAATCTTCCGTCGAGTTCACATACTCTCAGGGAACGATCCTGTCTGTTGAGCATGTAGAGTTTCCTTCCAACCCAATCCACGGCTATTCCCTCAGTTCCGAAGACGTTGTGTCGGACTACGGTTTCGAAGTCCTTCAAACTGACTCCTGGATCTAGTCTTTCGAGATCGATTCTGTAAAGTCGGAGTTTCCCTGAGTCCATGAGATACACTTTGTTTTCTACAGCATCCACATCCATGGCAACAACATTGTCGAATCCGCTAGCGACCAATTCGATTCTGTTTCCGTCGAAGCTTATCTTTCTGACGTAATGTTTGTTAGCCAAAAGCAGATATGGATTAGGTTCTGGATCAACTCTCTTGCATGATTTTTGATCAGGATGAAGCAAGAACCCATCTGCACAGGAGCATTTGAAAGATCCGACCTTATTTTCGCACATTTGACTACATTTAGAAGTTCCCTCAGTACATTCATCAACATCATGACATGACTTTCCGTCTTCTGGATCGATCTTGAATCCATCGAAACATTCGCATTTGTATCCTATCAACAAATCCGTGCATTTTTGTTCGCAAAGTGGACTTTCGGCACGATCACATTCGTTGATGAAGCATTGCGGACTCTCGTCGGAATGATCGGGACAATCATAAACTCTGTCGCAAACTTTTTTCTCATCGATGCATTCCCCGGAGCGACAAGCGTATTGACCACTGGGACAAACGTGCCCGTCGAGAGTAGCGCTTCCGGAAGTTTCGGGACAATTTTCTTCGTCAGATCCGTCTTCGCAATCGTTTGAAGCATCACATTTCCAGGAAGATGGTATGCACTTTTTGTTTTTACATTGGAAGAATTCAGGCTGACATTCTGCATAAGTGCAATTTGCGTGTTCATCAGATCCATCAAGACAATCGTTTTCGCTGTCGCATTCGAAAGTGGCGTGGATACAGTGTTTGTTTTTGCATTGGAATTCACCTTTGTTACATGGATGCTGAACGATTCCACAAAGTTCTTCTTTTTCGTCTTCTCCGCTGGCACAAGTGACTTCTCCATCGCACATCCAAGCTTTCGGGATGCATTCGTATTTTGGTTGAGCGAGTTGAGCATTGGATTTGCAGTGGAATTCTTGATCCGTACAAGTCCTATTACCGCAATTATGGATGGTTGATTCGTCAGAATTGTCTCCACAATCTATAAAAAGAAATTAATATATGAAAGCAAAAAGTGGATATATAAAAGTTATCTTTAAAGTGATACTTTAAATTTATATATTGAAATCGAGCTCACCATTTTCTCCATCACACAAGAAGGCTCTGGAGATACACTTTCCGTTGTCACATTGGAAAATGTAATCTCCAACGCAGATCCTCTTTCCGCTTTCATCAGTGCAGTTAGTATGGGTCTCATCCCAAGATCCTTCTCCGCAATCGTTGTCTCCATCACAGATCCAAGTGTCTGGGATACATCTTCCAGAAGGACATCTCGAGTAGTGTTGTGGACACTGTTGGTTTTGACAGAAGAGTTTGTTTTCATCTGCTCCATCCCCACAATCATCGAAACCGTCACAAAGATCGGCTGGTTGAACACAGATGTTGGTATTTGGACACTTGATTCTGACACCTCTGCAGTTAATCGGTAGACCTGGACAAGTTTGGACGGATTCGTCACTAACTTCTTTGTCATGGCAGTCGTTGTGTCCGTCGCAGACCTTGGATTCGTTGATACAGTGTCCATTTGCACATCCGAACATTCCCTTAGGACATTCTATCGAGGACTGTTCCGCTGTTAATGGAGGGGATTCCGAGAGTTCGGAGCAATCAAGTTCGTCAGAGTTGTCTCCGCAATCGTTTATCTTGTTACAGTGTCTCGATTCCTCGATACATTTCCTGTTCACACAAAGGAAGTATCCTTCCGGACAGAACCTTGTGAAACAGTAATTTGGAGCTTCATCTGAGCCATCGGAACATTCTGGCTTTCCGTCACAAGTTTCGGACAAAGAGATGCATTCTCCACTGCCACAGGCAAAGTTGTATGGCGGTTGACAGGACTGTTGAACTTGGAGCCGAGGAACACATTGAGTTGGGACATCCTCCCCAGGTTGAGAAACAAGCTCGAAAGTGTCGTTACAAGAGCATTGGATTCTACTAGCAGCGAGTCCAATCTGAGTAGGAGGTACTACGTGACAAATCTGAGAGCAACCTCCATTGTTCTTTTTACAAAGCTCCGTTGTATGGGCGTTGCACCATTGATTTCTGCTAGAAATGTCGGTTTCGCTCGCAAAGATCCTGACAATACCAGGGAGTCTTCTATCAGAAACGACGGCTTCGTAGTTGTTTCCTGTGTCTTTATCCATCCTGAAGATTCCATTCCCCAGAGGATCACTCATGTAGATCCAACTGTCCCAGATATCCAAAGATTTGGCTCTATATCCGGCTCCTACGACTCTTCTGTTTCCTCCGTCGTAATCACAAGACTCTATGTTCAGTCTGTTCACATCAGCCCAGTACAGTCTTTGGTCCTTGAAGTCTACCGTGATCGCCGCCGGGAGACTTACGTCCTGCGAGATGATGACGGTCCTATCTCCTCCGGCCATGTTGCTTCTCTCTATTCTGGGTTCATAAGCACCTCCGGAAATCTTGTATCCAGAATCCGACCAGAAAATCAGACCCGAGCAAGGGTCGAGAGCCAAGGCATAAGTCCAATCTCCTGTGGCGATGGTGGCCAGATGATCCCCATTGAGATCCAAAGCGTAGATTTTTCCTGATCTTCCTGTGGTCCAATAAACTTTCTGTGTGAGCCAATCAAATTTCATGTCAGAAATATGTCTCGTTGCTGCTTCGATTGGTTTACTTTTATCAGGAGAAAGAAGTATTCTCGGGTCTCGGGGTCTGTTCATGGCGAACCAACTGATATTTGCTCCAGAAGGCGATTCTGTCACGAAATATACTCTTCTCAGATTTACATCAACGTCGAAAAGTTGAAGGTTACTAATAGGAGGAAGAGGTTCCTTGAGGGGCGAGCTGGATTTTATGTCTGGGACGACGGGAGCATCGACGAGTTGTTCTCCGTCGGCGAACATCAGGAAAGTTTCGGGTTCCTCGCAGGTTCGTCCTTTCAAAATGCCTCTGGAACAAGCACAAGAAGGCGATTGAGATCCTGGAGTTGCGAAACAAAGTTGAGGACATGGGGGTTTCCTCAGGTTGTCCGCGATGTGACATGGAGACGAGGCTTTTGGCTGGACTAGGGGGTCGAAGACAACGATGTCTGCCAAATCCGGTAATCCAGAAGCTATGCTTGCTGGAGCGAAAGGAACTGTAGATTGATTTGGTTTACTCGTTGTGGAGAAAACTTTTTCCAGTCTCTTATCCGCCCAATACATGTTCGTTCCGAGAAGAGCGACACTGACACCCTCGGCGATACCCTCACGGACGACTTCCGGAGTACCACCTTCGGATTTGACTCTGTAAATGCCGTCTAATCCGGCGTCAGTCCAGTAGATCATGTGAGAGTTGGGATCTACCTGGAGATCCGTCGGCTGTTTCAAACTTTCGTGAACAATGACTTTCTTGTTGGATCCATCGAGATAAGCTCTCTGGATGCTCGGTTTCTGTCCTTGGTCCGCCCAATAGATGAACCTCGCCACAGGATCCACAGTAATACTAGAAGGAGTCTCTGTTTTCGTCGAGAGCAAAATCTTTCTGTTCGCTCCATCGAGTTGCGCCACTTCAATGTTGCTTCTATCTGCGTCAACGCTGATGAAATAGATGTTGTAGTTTATCCAATCCACTGCTATGGATCGAATTACGAAATTTCCAAAAGAGTTTTTGACTATTGTCTTTGCCTCTCCATCACCTACAGTAATCCTGGTGATGCCTTTGTTCGGTCCAGCAGCTTCCGCAATGAATATGCTTTTCGATTCATAGTCGAAATCGATGGCTGTTATCGTTGTTCCTCCTATGGGTTCAATAGCAACTCCTTTGGAGTGATTTTCGTCAATCGCAATTCCCGTAATTCTTGTTTTCGTAGCAATTAAGAGGAAGCTAGAATCGAAGAGCTTGCATTTATTCGACTCTGTTCCTTCCATTGGAGTGTAGCCGCTGCCACAAATACACGTGTATTTCCCGAACGCTTGAGGGATACACAAGTGTTCGCAGTTTCCGTTATTTGTGTGACATGGATGATCCATCAAGCTCGATGCTGATCTCGGATGGAGGATTTTTATGCTGGAAAGAAGATCTATGTTGTCGTGGAATCTTTTGAATTCGCTTTGCTGTCCTTCGATGATTTCTCCGGCTTCGATCGAATCAAAAGCTGAATCAGAATAGTAAATTTTGTGATCGAAGAACGCGATTCCGTTTGGCTGTTTTCCTGGATCGGCCAAGATGTAATGTCTATCCTGTCCATCGTAGGAAACACTCGTGATTCTTCCTGCTTTCGCTTCCGTGAAGTAGATCCTCTGGTTATTTGTATCGATAGCAATATGATTAAGTTCACTTAAGTCATCCTTCAAAATAACTAGAGGATTTTTGCCGTCGAGATCTGCTCTAGCGACCTTGGGACCGTTTGCCCCGGCACCTCTATCGAGCCAGAAGAGGATTCCACGATCAGAATCTATCGCCAAAGCCACTGGTTGGGCTACGGCTGTCGGGCTATTGTCGTTTTTCAAAATCGTGGATCTGTATTGAGTTCCGTGCATTCTGACGACTTCTATGGTCTGAGAAACCTTGGTTCCGATGTAGAGATTCTGTCCGTTCCAGTCGAATGCCAAACAGTAAGGATCGTCGGAGATTTGAGAAGACAAAATTTGAGTTCTATTGCTAGAAGCCACTTGAGTCCTGGAAATCGATACATATATACATTGTTTTTATTAATGAATACAGTGAATATTGGTATATGAAATAAAACAAACCTGTAAATTCTCGAAGTTGCCACTAACGCTGGTCCGAGTAATCTGGCGGTTGTGGCGTGCTCGATATGGAACAACTCTCCTCCATATGGATCGTAGTCAGCGTCAAAGGCGTTTCCAAGTCCACTGACAGGAACCATGCCGGCCAATTCCGGAGTACCGTTGGAAGCTTTGGTCAAACTGATTCCGTAAATATTCGTTTTCTGGATCAAAAGCAAGAAAGGAGAAGTATCAGCCACACATTGTTTCTGAGCATTCAAAAGAGTACCTGTGGGACACAAACAAGAATAGGTATTGTTGGGAGCCAGAAGACAAATGTGAGAGCAGGGGGAGTTTTTGCAAGGATGCTGATCCACAGAAGGCTGGAGCACTTTATGTACCGCCGTCACACCAAGGGCCTTGGAGAACGTGTGACTAGGGTAAGTAGTACTTGTTCCGTTGGGATACTTGGGGTAGATCTGCAGCT
Organism: Halicephalobus sp. NKZ332; assembly: GCA_009761265.1. NCBI lineage: Eukaryota > Metazoa > Nematoda > Chromadorea > Rhabditida > Panagrolaimidae > Halicephalobus > Halicephalobus sp. NKZ332. Next base: position 46,298 of record VOSG01000201.1, read on the forward strand.
TCTGGAGTCTTCTGTCGGAGTAGTATATGAAATCCTCGAAAATCGCCATAGCATGTGGATGTTGCACAAATTTGGGACTCGACAAAACTTGAGTTCTTCCTGTTCCGTCGTAATTCACGAAATCTATGTAATCCAGCTTACTGTCGGCGAAATAAACCCTATCCGTGGTATAATCGATGCTGATTGTGTTCGGCCAGTAAATTTTGGTGTTTACGATAACCTTTCTGTCTGTGCCGTCCATGTTTGCTCTCTCGATTCTAGGATTCTGTCCCCAATCTGTCCAGAACATCAATGCTTTCCTTGGATCTAGAGCTAAGCCTCTCGGTTGATCTATATTTTCGTGAAGCAAAACAGCTCTAGCTCCCTCCTTTTCTAATGAAGCGACTTCTATGGTGTTGAGACTGGAGTCGACCCAGTAGAGGTTCCTTCCGACCCAGTCCACCGCGATGCCTTCTGTTATATCCAAGCCTTGTCCAACAAATACTTTCACATCTGTTCCGTTCTTTGTTGCACTGAAGATCTTCTTCTCTCGGATATCGCTCCAGAAAATCCTGTCAGTGACGGAATCCCAGGCGATGGCGACGGCGTTCTCGACCTGTGCTGCGAACGTTCTCCAATTCTCCAGAGTCGCATCAGACCAATAGATTCTGTTTCTGTTCGAGACGTATACTCTCATATCCTCCCTTCCTTCTGCTACTTTGCAAGTTCTTTTATTTGGAGCCAAGATGTATTCAAGGTCACAAGAACACGTGAATCCGTGTTTCTCGTCAGTACATCTTTGGGAACAACTCCTTGCGTCCAAGCATTCATTCTCAGGTTCGCAAAGGGTCTTATTGACGAGTTGTTCTCCCATGGGACAAGAACAGATTGGTCCATCGGGACTATTGTGGCACTTGTATTGACAGCCGGCTCGATCTGCGCTGCAGAGGTCTCTCGAACACCGACCTCCTTCGTCAGTACCCCCAGGACAGTGTTCTTTTCCATCACAGAGTTGGTGAACAGGGATGCAGGTTTCTGGGGAATTTGAACAAGGAACGTGCTCGAAGGGACAGCGGGGGGCGTTGATTTGAGACCTCTTGCATCCGCGGGCTTCAGATTCGTCGCTTCCGTCTCCGCAATCTTGTTCTCCGTCACATACCCAATTCTAGAAAAAAAGTAATATATTAATTTTAACTAGATGATGTAAAAATAATGAAGGAGATATATGAAAACTCACGTTGAAAATACATCTTCCGTTATCGCATTTGAAGTGGCCCTCGGGACATTGGGGCTGGCGACAAGCACTCTGGGGCTCGTCACTTCCGTCATCACAATCGACCTGTCCATCACACTTCCAACTGGAAGGGATACAAACTCCCGAAGTCACGCACTTGAATTGGTCATTGGCGCAAGCACCCTCGACAATCAAGCAGGATTGCTCGTCACTTCCGTCATCACAGTCGTCTTGGTGGTCACAATGATACTTCAATGGGATACATTGTCTGTTATTAGCACATCTGAATTGGTCCGAACGACATTGGACAGGGGGACAGCGGTTTTTGTCTTCATCGGCGCCGTTGTAGCAGTCATTGTCGCCGTCGCAGAGCCAGAAGACAGGGATACAACGTCCGTTTCCGCAAGTGAATTGGTTTGGAGAACAGGTCACATTCTGGCAGAGTTCCACTTTTTCGTCAGAAGCATCTCCACAATCTAAAAACAGTAATTTTTAAGAAATGAAAAATATTCTTATGTCAACATTTAAAAGTATTAATTTCTTTCTAATTTGAGGTAACAATAGATATATGTAATCCACTTACCGTTTTCACTATCGCATTTCCAGGCCTCCGCGATGCATCTGAAGTTGTCGCATTGGAACTTCTTTGCTCCGCACATCGGATGTTGTCCGTCTCTGCAGTATCTGATGTCTTCATCAGAGTTGTCTCCACAGTCGTTTTCTCCATCACATCCGAAACTGGCCGGGATACATCTCTTCGTGTTGTTGCATCTGATGGTTTCCGCTGGGCATGAGGTTTCGACGAAGCAGTTCTTGCCATGTTCATCCACTTCATCAGATCCATCGAGACAATCATCTTCAGCATCGCATTTCCATTCCAAGGGGATACACCGACCATTTTTGCAGGTGAATTGAGTGGTGTTTCTGGGACACAAAGGTTCCTGGACTTCGCTGGTGTCGATTTCGCATTGCTTTTTGTCTGAAGGATTTAGTTTGTATCCTTGACGACATCCACACTTTCTTATGAGCTTAGGTTGATCCGATCCAGTAGCTGGGTTAGGAACGGCGAAACAGAATTGGGAGCAATCATGTTCATGGCAAGGGTGATCATGCGAAGGATCCTGGATCGGCTGATTTTCTGCGGAACATCCTTTGATCGAGAAAATGCTTCTTTCTTCCTCCATAAAGTCCCGGACGATGGTAGGAGTACCTCCGAAGCGTTTCGAAACTTTGCGGATGGAGTAAGGTCTTTGATGGACGAAGTAAAGCTGGTCGTTGAGGATTGTCAAGGCCACTGGGATAGGGGCTTCGATTGGCAAAACATTCCAGTTATTTCCGTCGTAATCCATACAAGCAATAGTCTTGAGCATAGTGTCTCCCACACAAAGTTTCTCTTCCTTGAAGTCAATGACAAGTCCGGTAGGTCTTCCCAAAGTCGTGTTTCTGATCACAACGCAATTTGAGGCGTCGATTTCACATCTCCAGATCTTCGCTGGGCGTTCTGCTTCGGAGAAGAACAACTGGCCTCTCCAAGGGTGTACTACAATAGCTATGGGTTCTCTTAATCCTTTCATTAACTGTCTATGAACAAGCTGATCCGGATGAACCAGACCTTGTTCCGAAACTTTCACGACTTCCAAGGAGTTTCTGATGTTGTCAACGTAGTACAGTTGTTTCGAAAGCCAATCGAAACTCATCGAAATCAGACCGTCGTTATGTGTGACCAGCACCGGAGCAGATCCCTCTCCATCTGGCTTCACTCTGTATACTGTATTGTCCATGATGTCTGCGTAGAAGAAGCTCGATCCGTGAATGTCACATTCGACCGCAAAGTACATTCCTATTCTTCGTTGACTTACTGGCGAAATTGGAAGGACGGCTTCTGCGAGGGATTTGTGGATGATATTTGGATAAATTCCTCTTACTACTTTGTTGGAGGAGAAAAGAAGATAATCAATGGCAGGGACACATCTTCTTCCGTCGAGGAGTTTCTGTCCGATGGGACACGCGCATCGGTACCCTACTCCGTACCCTCCGATATCCTTCCCAAGGAGACACATGCCTTGACAATCGGCGTTCGCACAGGGATTGTCGATGGGTCTCTGGAAGCACTCGGAGTGTTGGGGTCCTGGTTGGGCCATTGGGTGGTAAGCGGCGATTCCCATGGGGAAAACGGATCCTTCTTTCTTGGACCAAATGACTTCAGTATTGGACCCGAATTTTTCGACTCTCATCACTCCCAGTCTTGTCCAATCAGTCCAATAAAGATACTGATCGAAGAGAGTCAACCCGAAAGGATGAGGTACTTGGAGCATTCCTTGAGCCACTATTCTTCTGTCGTTTCCATCGTAATCGACGGTCTCAACCCTATCGACTTTGGGGTCTACCCAGTATACTCTCTTTGAAGGAATGTCCACAGCCACTCCGGAGACCTGGTGGGTATGGGTGTTCACGAGGACTCTCCTCCTCGTTCCGTCCATCGCCGCCGCTTCCAGTTTGAACTGATTGCTGAAGAACATATCTCCATGCAGGGGATCCAGAGCTATATCCAGGGGCAAAGTTAATCCGTCCGCAATGAGAGTCGTTCTTCTTTCGCCATTGTAGCTGCTGACGTCGATTCTTCTGGAGCCAGATTCTACAATGTAAAGGTTGTTCGTAATCCAATCGACAGCAATATTTCTAGGGTAGATTAGACTTTTTAAGTCCAGTTTTTTAACGTGTTCGATGTCTCCGTCTTCCTTCAAATCCGCCGTGAAGGCAGCGTGGGCAAGTCTGTCGGTCCAGAACAGTTTTCTGTCTCCGTAATCGAAAGCTACTCCGTATATGAATTCTCCGGAAGCGATTTTTTTGGGTTCGTTATTGGGATGAAGTGGATCTAATAGATACAATCCTTCTCTTCGTGCGATGAACAGTCTCATGCTTTCGGATTCTTGAGATATACAGTATCCTCTGATAGTCAAGTTATCGGCTTGTGGTCCGTGTGTCATCTGGAGTTTGAAGCAGCTTCCAAGACAACTGCATGTGAATCCGGGACGGTGGTTCTGACACTGCTGGTCACAGTAACCCCATTCTGTGCACTCGTTGATGTCACTGCAAGTTCTGTGGAAACGTTCGTCGAGTTTGTAGCCTTGGGGACAGGTGCAGACTCCTCCTGCTGGAGAAGGATGACATCCAGCCTGACAGCCAAGAGAAGGACAGAGATTGTGGGCTAAAAGATAGTTTCTATATACCAAAGCTTAGTATAAAAATTATTTTTCATATACGGAGAACAAGTTAGAAATTAGTATTTATAAACTTCAATTTGAATAACTTACAGCAAGCTTTCTCATCAGCACCATCGGCACAATCGGTTTTTCCATCACAAAGCTTCATCTCTGGGATACAGTGGCCGGAGTTCGGACAAGGCCACATATCTGGAGGACATCTGTATTCCCCACAGTTTTCTTCGTCAGAGTTGTCTCCACAGTCATCGAAAGCGTCACAACGCATTTTTTTCGGGATACATCTTTTATTCTTGCATCTGAAGTCTCCGCTGGCACAGGGCTTGAATTCTGAAAGGAAATTATTTAAATAATCTTTAAAATAAGTTTCGGAATGAAAACTAATATACGAAGACGAAATGTCGATATATAAAACTAAATACTGTTATAACTCACTAAATACCAAGGTATTATATATCGAAATTTTTTGTCCATGTATTAAATTAGGTCATTTGTTTGATTATGAGTCGGTTTCATATAAGAATTGATTTTAAATGCCAAAACTCACCACAGGTGTCTGGCTCGTCACTTCCATCAGTACAATCCTTGGTTCCGTCACACTTCCAACTTGCTTGGATACATTGTGACTGATCTGCACATCTGAATTGGTACTGGAAACATGCTGTGTGGTTGTGTCCACAACTGTCCTTCTCATCACTCAAGTCTCTACAATCATAGATGCCGTCGCACTTCCTGCTTGATTCGAAGCACTGTCTTCCGTCTGCGCATTGGAAGACAGATCCGTCGGTGACTTCGCAAGAAACGTTTCTGGCTGGACAGTTTTTCTCGTCTGAGCCGTCCGCACAATCCCGAATTCCGTCGCATCTTTGGTATTCCGCCACACAGGAGACAGAATGCCATTCGTATTTGTCGCATTGGAATTGATCGCTTTTACATCCAGGATGAGCTGGAAGAAACTTTTGATGAAACTATTTTTGGAATTTCGATTAAAAATATTTTTGAAACTCTCCATCGGTAGATCGATAAAAAGTCTTAAGACCATGATTTAAGAAAACGATTTCAACGAAATATTCTAGAACTGTTCTCTTGTATATCGTAATTATGTGATTTATTGGGTCGATATTCTTCGGTGAGTGAAAGAAGTGGAATACCTATTGGACTAGGATAAAGTATCAATGATCAGGTTAAAAAACCCATTTTTCCTCATTCTCGTGTTTTCCTTTCTTACTGTCTTTTTCACCGTCTTCCTTGTCTACTTGTCGTCACCCATTATCCTCTTACCTACTATCTCACACCCCTATCCCCTTGTCTGCTACCCCTAACCTCTTACCCCTCATCCTTCTATCTGTAATCGTTATCCTTACTCTTTACATGTTACTCTTACCCCCTACATGGTCACTCTTATTCTCTATCTCTTCTACAGACTTCCCCCTTTCTCTTTAATAAAATAAGACTGCCATATATTGGTCTCGTTTTTTCCATTTTCGCATCAGGTTTGAACCTTCCTGATTTAAATTCATTTGCAAATTGAACAAACAAATGTTTTCCCTTTCGAACCCCCTAAAGACCCCTTTGAGTGGCCATTTGAGAACTTTTCGATGACGAAAATCGATTTCTCGAAAGTGTATTGCGCAAAAGTGATTCAAAGTTAAAAATGAAGGACCGTTTTTCACTATTAACTTTTTTAAATAAAATAAAAGTTGGAAATAAAGTTTTTTGAAATCATATATAATCCCTTGGAAAAAGATCGATCGAATTCGGTTCCCGATGACCTCGATTTCTACGAATTTCGAGAAAGAAAGCAAAATTTGTTTCAAATTTGAAATTAAGTTCTTTAGTTTTTTAATTTCGAAATTGTAAAGGTACTCTGACCAAGGAGATTATCAATCATTTTGGACCATGACGAAAAAAACAAAAAAGTTGAAAATAAAAGTTAAAGATAAAAATGTTTGGAGATAAAGTGATAGGATATCGAAGAAGAAGAAGATCCATCAGAAGATCGAGATTATCCAAGTCAGGTTCTATCAATGAAGAGAATAAATAACCTTTACTATTTCGTTTTAAATGATCGTAATTGGGCATATTAATCATTTCCATTGAGAAAAATAAAACTAAATGGCAGTTAATTAATCCAGAACTTCCATTTAAACAGTATCCAAATGATTTAAAATGATCAAAATCGAATACTATTTCATTGATATGTTTCTAAAAAAAGAATCTGGATGATAATTGATTGATTTACAGATCCTGTTCAAAATATCCGTCTCTCAAAAATCAACATCTCTTAAAGATTTTTATCGGGAAAAAACCGAAACGTCTATTCTCTAATCTCGTTCTTTTTTGAGGTATGGTGTTTGATCTTCCAAAGATCCTCTTCAAATTAATTTAGAAACCTATCTTATGAAAATGATATCTCAAAAATATCCATTGAAAGTGGCCCAAAATGTATATTTCTTTAATTTATTCTTCTGGAAGACTTGAAACCCCGTTTAGAGATTGTCATAGGCAAAATTTAGAATATCCATATTCTAAAGATCAAAATTGTTCCTCAAAGATCCCCTTCGAAAATTATTCAGAATGTTTGCCCTCTAATCTCGTCCCGTTCGAAGGACTAAAAATCATGCCTTGAAAATCTTCATCCAAATAAAACCGAAACAGCGATTTCACAAGGATCAACATTATCCCCTAAAGATCCTCTTCGCAATGTCTATTCCTCTAATCCTGTCCCCTTCGATAGACTAAAAACCATGCCTTGAAGACCTTCGTCCAAATAAAAACTCGAAACGCTAATCGTGTTCTTGGAGACCTCTCTCACTTTTCGGACAAAGGCCACCTGCTGCTTTGTTCGCGCAACAAAAACAAACAAACAAAACTTGGTCAGATTTTAATTCTCAAATGTCCAAAAATCTGTTTACAAGTTGGGTTTTAAAATCTACGGAAAGAACTGACTTTAGTTTGCATAAGTTTTTTTCGAAGTGGCTTCACTGTCTACGAATACTTTTTCCGGTAAATTTACAGACGATCTAGCACAAAAAGAATTAACGCAAAACGATTCGACTTGTTTCCTCGTCGTCTCGCTTGACTGTAAATCTTGACCGATCGATGGACAAAGGACTTGAGTAAACGTGGAAAATAAGAGTTCATATATCAAAATTAGAAATTGATATATAAGAAAAGAAAATACATATTTAAAAAACAAAAATTCCATACAAAAAATCTTGAAAACCCATACATAAAGTAGTTTTCTGTAGGAAAAAAATAAAAGTTCACATTTGAAAACGTGATTTTTCTATGAAAAATAAAGACTCGTATAAAAAAATTATTTTTTGTGTACAAAAAACTTACGACAATCTTTTTCGTCTTCGCCGTTGGCACAGTCTCCACTTCCATCGCATTTCCAAGCAGCTTTGATACATCTTCCGTCATCGCATCGGAATTCTGCTTCTGTACAAACCGCAGGACGAGTCGCGACGGATCCGGAGACTATGGGACGTGGAGCCGGAGGTTCTACTATGTGTCCACTGATCGGGGCATCTACTAAAGCAAAAAGATCAAAAAAAGATTAAAACAAAAACTTGTTTTAAATTCGTAAAATAGTGTTTTTGGCGAAGAACTCTTGTTGTAATTAATATTGTGAAAGAACTGATCAGGAATAGGAAGATCAGAAAATATAGAAAAAGTGTTTCAATAAATGTGGGAATTAAAGCATTCTATGAAAGAAGGAAAATATGATATTTTAAATTATTTTCCAGGCTTTCATTTTCGGATCCAAATGCAGTAAACATTATAAACTTCCCCAATCTCTCTTTTTTAGATAAATTCCTTCGTTTTTATTTTTTAAAGTAAACTTCCTTGAGAAAATTGTCCATTTTTTCTTTAAATTCCAAATATTTTCTTTTTTAATCTATTCGAACCTTTCCAATTGGGATAATTTGTGATTTCCAAAAGGGTCAAATAGAAAATCCCTCTTCGACGACCTTGGAGAGGATAAATCGATGATGGCGGGGGGATAGACATGGGAAAATCCCCATTGCCTCCAAGTTCGGTCAATAACTTTTTCCGATCACTTGACCGATTAGTCTAATCAATTTCGAAATCATTTTCTCGACAACTTTGTTTTTCAGTTTCGATCACTCTAATTTTTGACGAAAAATATGATTAATCATAAGAAAACCTGTTTTATAGAATTGTTTAGAGTATTTTTTGGCAGTACTCGACGTACTTTTTTAGTATTATTCGGAATACTTTATTGATGACATTCGGAGCAATCTTTTTCGATGATATTTGAAATATCTTTGATGGTATTTAGGATCCCTTTTCCTACAGTACTTAGAGCACTTTGTCAACACTATTTAGAGCACTTTTTTGGTAGTTCAACTTACTCTGAATCGGGATCGTGCTGGCTCCGGCGAGCGCCAGCGCTCCCAGAAGCCAGAAGGCAATCATATTCGAACTCTAGATTCCTTGATGGGAGAACAATTGAGCATTACGTAATTAACAGAAAAAATAGAAATAAATTCAATTTTAATAAAAATTGAATAAAATAAATATCTGAAAAAAAGTAATTTCTTTCCAATTGGGTCAGGTAAAGGTATCCGGAACCGCGGAAAATCCTCAAAAAATCACAACAAAAAAACAATGAAAATCGCCACGTCGGCTGACCGTCATTCTAAGCCCCCTTTCGAGGGATCGAGGCGGATCCCCCGTGAAAAACGTCGTTCACACTGCGCAAAAGTCAAAAATTGACCATCTTGGCTCTCTGATTCTTCCTTCTTTTGCTGATACGCCTCCCGTTCGGGTCCGTCCGAGACAAACGACCTCGGGGTTCTTTTGCGCAATGCAATGACACAATCAATTTTCCCGCTGTACAAAACCTAATTTGGGCGGGACTATAGCAGCTTTTCCCAAAAATAGATCCTTTCATAGTAAAAGTAACAACAAAAATTAATCACAATCACAGTCAAATTTTCAACCTTTCAAGATCAGCATCTGTTTCGTCTTCGGTTTCCTCTTCGTCCTCATCATCTTCGGACTCTTCTGGAATATCTGCATCGTCGAAGAGATTTTCGTTGAAAACTTTAGGCTGGGGTTCCTCACTCGGTCCTGGGTCTTCCAGATCATCATCGATCATCTTTCCGTCCTCTCCAATTTGGTAAAAAGTTCTTTCGTCAATCTCAAACGCTTTAACGTCATCCTAAAAATAAATTGAAATACAAATAAATTTTTTTCTACAAAAACGAGTACCTCTTGTTCGTCCGATTCGCGTTCGATATTTCCTGCTTGGGCTTCTTCATCGTCTTCACCGGCCATATCCGGATTATAAGTGAACAGATCACGTCCGCTCATTCCACCCTAAAACAAAATCCATAATAATCATCCAAGTGTAAAAAAATGATTTTAAATGTAACTGAACAAACTATTCTTACCTGTCTTCCGCTCTTAATATTCGCTTTCTTCCGTTTTTCTTCTTCCGCTTGTTTTTTCCTTTTATCGGCAATTTTCCTCTTTTTCCATGCAATAAAGGTTTCAAGAGTGACTTTCGTAAGATTGGCAGAATTCAACTGAGTTCTTTCTTTTTCGATCAGTTCTTCCAAACTTATCGTGTCCAATTTCTTGAGCTCTTCCAACTTCTTTCTGTCTTTTCTCAAAATATAACCTTGAGGAAGAGCATGTCTGTAGATGCACTTTTCCCCATTAGGACATTCCCAGAACCATCCATACTTGTTTTCCTCCACAGCATCTAGGAAATACTTGCAAACCTAAAGTAACCAGTGTATCAAAGATCAAATTCATCCATTACTCACGATATCAGTTTGATTCGGTCTTTTTTTGTCTGCTTCTCCGTGTTTTTTCTGGGCGACTTCAGTCAATTGTGCTTCGTCCCAGTTCTCATTAGTTTCTGTACCTTCCCCTTCTGCAAAAACTGGTTAATGAATCAGAAATTAATAAAACCGAAATATCAAAGTAGGACTAATATTCAACTAAAAGTTATGAAATAAAGCAAACCTTTTTTGACATCACGACTGTCGACGTAGAGATTTCTCTTGGCACTCTTGTTTTCGACAGTCAAGTCGTGGGAGTACTTGCACTTGCTACCTTTGCCACAGAGACCTTGTTTGAAGAAGGCACATAAAACGGACTTAGGGTCGACGTCACCGGCAATTTTAGGCATGGTCTGCACCGGCTTGAAGAGCTTGTTGAGATCCATCAAGTCATCCTTCTTCTTCTTAGCTTCTTCCTCTTTTTGTCGAGACTTTTGCTGATTGGCTCCTCGAACCTAGAAGAGTTATCATGAGATTGGAAAATAATGCAAAAAGAGATTGATATGAAAATTAAATGCTGATATCTTCAAGAAATTTTTTTAAAACAAATTTCCGAAACTTTTTGATCAAAACTGAAGAACATAAAACTTCGAATCAATGTATTTCTAGAAGATCCTAAAGGTATATAGTAAATTTTAAAAGATAATCCGAAAATTCACAAAAAACAGGTTCTGTGTTTAATAGATGAAAATAGTAATTTTAACGACAAAATCTTTACCGAAGCCTCGACTTGAGCAATGAACTTTTGATTTTTGGCAGATTTCTTATTTTTCATGCCAAAAGTCTTGTCCTCGATGATTTTCTGCTTCTTCTTCTCGACCTCCTTCTTGCTCGGTCCTTGTGGTTGTTTTTTCGGTGGCATTTTGATGAATTCGTGGATTACCTCGTATTACCTACAATAAAAGTAATTAAGAAATATAGACAAGATCGGAAAAAAGGAATTCATATATAAAAAACAATCAAAAAGGTGGTTTATAGAGAGGATAAAATTCGCGGAAAAAATATACATTTAAAAACAAAAATAACTCGATAGGGATAAAGATTACATTCTGAGGTATCTTTTTGAGTAAGAAATAAAGCAGTTGGGGAAAGAAGAAATCAGAAAAGTTGATTGACGTAACGTCGAATTTCGACCAAAAATTTGAGTTTTTCTAGATCAAAAATTTCGCTTCGGGATTCTTCGTCACCCGAAGCTCGACGAAAATCCGCAAAAACCAGATCCATAATTTTAACTTTCATCGATTTCTACCCCGATCCTTCTAATAAAATTGAAAATTCTCAATTACTGCGTTACTTTAAAGTCCACGTGATTGAAGTTGTTCCTCGTGATTTTCTGAATTCTCTCATCTTGGTTATTGTGATTTTGATCGATAAACTTCCAGGTCTCAGGATGTTCAGCAGGCTAAAGTCGGCATTCAACCCAGGATCTGCCGAAGATCCGGAAGCTGGCGGAAGTGGCATCGATGGAATAGCTTCAGACGTGAGTTTGTTTCATATAAAATCAGTTTCATCTCGTGTATGAAAAACAATTGTTTTACTTCACTTTGTAAAGTTCACTATTTTACTCAGTTTCATATATAAAATCGATCATTTTCCAGCTGCAAGATGCTAGTAACACATCATGGGATCTCCGAATCATGAAGTTCACCCTCTGCTTCGCATTATCGCTAATTTGTTCCTTTTTGGTAAGCTTTTCCTCGAAACCAATGTGTAATTCTCCCATTTCCAGGGATCTCCACTACTAATCTCGGGTAAATTCACTGGATTCGGTGTTATGGTTTCTCTCGGTGCTGTGCTGTCACTAATCAGGTAAAAACCCATTCGAACTTCCAAAACTGAAACTACTTTTCAGTACTTGTTTCCTCTCCGGACCAAGAAAACAGTTCAGAAGCATGTTCGCTCCTACAAGACTCATAGCCACGACGGTATACATAGTCTTCATCGTGATGACATTCATCGCCGGACTGGTGTTAAAGAACAGCGCCCTCGCCATCATCTGTATCGGGGGTCAATACGTCGCTATGGCCTGGTACTCCCTCTCCTATGTCCCTTACGCAAGAGAAACTGTCCTAAGAATTTTCGGCAACTGTTTCTGAAGACTTAAGTCTATTTGTACATTGGTCTGCAGCTTATTGTACATTGCCATTTTTAACTTTGTAATTTCATATCCCGACAAATAACTTATACACAGAACACTAAGGTTTACCTAATGGCACTTATTTCAAGGTAGACGTCATTTCAGGGACGGCCTTGAAAAGATCCCCAACGAGTCCGAAATCGGCAATCTGGAAGATCGGGGCTTCTTTGTCCTTGTTGATGGCGACGATGACTTTGCTGTCCTTCATGCCTGCAATGTGCTGGATGGCTCCACTGATACCGACAGCGATGTAGAGCTCAGGAGCGACGATTTTACCGGTTTGTCCAATCTGGAGGTCATTAGGAACGAATCCGGCATCTACAGCAGCACGAGAAGCTCCGACACCGGCTCCGAGTTTGTCAGCGAGTTCGTAGAGGATCTTGAAGTTTTCTCCGGAACCTAGGCCTCTTCCTCCACTGACAATGATCTTGGCGGATTGGAGTTCGGGGCGATCGGATTTTGCGAGTTGTTGACCGAGGAATTCGCTAGCGTCGGTTTTGACCTCACCGAGAGGAGCTGTAAGCAAGTTATCAATGAGCGATTATTTTTGTAAACAAATTTCTACCTTTTTCAGTAGCTCCACTTCCGCCGGTAGTCGGAGCCTGTTCGAAGGCCGTGGAACGGATGGTGAAGATCTTGACGGGAGCCTTCGATTTGACCTTGGCGATAGCGTTTCCGGCGTAAATCGGACGGGAAAAAGTATCGTCTCCATGGATGGCGGTGACTTCGCTAATAGGGGAGACATCTAACTTGGCCGCGACTCGAGGGATCAACCCACGACCGAAAGCCGAGGCTCCAGCAAGGATGTGGGAAAATTTGAATTGGTTATGAGCAGCAACAACGGTTTCACCGACCCGCTCTGGAAATTAAACCCCATATATTAATCTCATATGGAAGTTGGAATTCACATGTTAATTTTGTACAACTGTTTACCTGGAAGTTGGTTCTTTAGTTTCTCGTCTTCGGCAACAAGGACACGCTTGACGTTGGCGACTTTCGCGACCTGTTCTGCGACCTTCGAACTCGACCCTCCGGCGACGAGGACGGAAACTTCGTGACCTAATTTCGTTGCAGCGGTAATGGCATTCAAAGTGACTCCAGAGAGCTTGGCATCATCGTGTTCAGCAATGACCAAGGTGCTGCTGGATCGAGCCTAGAAGAAATTTATCTCCAAAATAGTTGAGAGAAGCGAAACTAACATTAACCAAAGAGAATTGTCGTAGAAGTCCTGTTTTCGATGCCAACATTCTGAAAAAAATAATCAATGGATGGTGGAAAAACAAGAGGATAAAGAAGTGGAAGACTAGAAAATTTGTGCCAGACAGTCGAGAAAAGACGAGTTGGCTTTTCCACTCGGGAGTCACTTAGGTGAAGTTCGGAAAAGAGGTGCTCGAGGAGATCATGGGAGATAAGATTTTGTTTTTTAGTTCCACAATTACTGAAGTTAAAAACTGATTTTTGGGGAGAGTTAGAGATTACACTTCGCATCCTTGTGTTAGTTTATTAAAAGCCGAGACTTTAGAGAGGGTTTGAGAAAACTGTTTTGATCACTTTGATAGCGAAAAATCGATTTCCAAACTTCATATTCTCTAAAGCTCATTCAATTTATTTTCAGAGAAAAGATAAGAGTTCTTGTATTGTAGAAAAATTAATCGTGGTTTTTATAAAACTTTCGTCGCGATAAGCATGTCGATCTGGTTGAAGTCTGGAGTGATACAAAGACCTCAATGTAAGTTGAGCTGCAGCAGTTCCTCGATAATTTTACGAGACATTCCACATACATCTTTAAACAAATACATGAAGGTGTTGAATAATTTCGAATTATAAGCTCTCCTTAGAAAGCATTCCAAAATTTGTTGATCTCGCCACAAGAAATCTTGAGCGGAATTGAATGTTTACCTCAAACTTGGGTAATTAAACCGAAGAGGACGTTTTAGTTTGGAAACACATCAAAGTGGGCAATTCCTCCTTGCACGAATACTGAATTTTGAGCTTATTGGGGGTGAGGAACAGTCAGAAAGAAGGAGAGCGAGAGAACTACAAAGACCGTTCGTTATCTGGAACAAGGACAGGTGTTCTTTTCGAGCGCGAGACAGACCAGTCATGTCGTCCGCCTTCTTTCTAATCCTGCGGCCCTACTTCTCCTTTATCGTCTCTCATATTAACGCTGAACAACCACTATTCATACAAGAGAGAATTCCTCACTTTGATGTGATTCCAAACTAAAACATTCTCTTCGGTTTAATTACCCAAGTTTGAGGTAAACATTCAATTCCGCTCAAGAAATTTGTGGCGAAATGACAAATTTTGGAATGCTTTCTTAGGAGAGCTCATAAGAATTATTTGAAATGCATGACATTCATCTTTGTGTTCTAGCTCTACTTCAACTGATTTGTTAGTTACCACTTCGATAAGTGTAGATTCCGAGGAGGGAATTGAAATGTACATTGTTGATGATGAAAATAATATTCTTCGATATCTAGACAATAATGATGACATTGAGTATATTCCGAGCGCTTGATTCGTACTCTCTCACTCGGATTGAGTCGACCATGACTTTCCTCATTCAATACCATGTTTTTATCTTTGGTGCTTGGTGTTAGAAA